>JAODLL010061694.1:0-17825 GCA_026546735.1 Forbesichthys agassizii | reverse complement strand
ACATATACATACATACATATACATACATACATATACATACATACATATATACATACATACATACATATACATACATACATACATATATATACATATATATACATACATACATATACACATACATATATATACACACATATATATACATACATATATATACATACATACATATACATACATATATATACAGACATACATACATACATACATACATACATACATACATACATACATACAGAGGGTTGCGCGTATTCGTTTTAAATCTGTCAATATGGACAATTGATCATGCTACACATGACCAATTGCCAACATGCTTCTACAAATGTCCTCACTGTCAATATGCTCGTATCTGACATGCACTTGGTCTGTTTAAAGCCTCTGTGCCACAGTTTAATGAGCAGAGCCACATCATTAATGATTGCTCCTTAACTTCCAAGTAAACAGCAGTTGATGTCTAGAGTAAAGAATTAAATGAAGACGTATTCTATTACTAGCCTAATTGTTACCCAGTGATAATATTCATACTGGTTTAAATAATCAATATGATCATATTTACCATCCTTGCTGAGCAAGAGTTCTGTGTAAAATTTATGAAAGGCCCAAATATCAGCCAGTTCACTAGTTAGAAGCAAATTAAAGCTCGGGCTTTCAATTTATGTTATATGGTACTGTAACTATATTTTGCTAAAGAAATGAACCACTGAAAATAAAATGCTGCAGTCAATTTGTGATAGCCTGAGCTTCATATTATAATATTCTCACATGCATGTGAAAAGGCACCCATAAGTGATAAAATAACACACAAAGTAAAATAGGTGTAGTTAGCAATTAAAGCATAATGCAGCAATCCAATACAGCATGTAGTCCTATATTTGGTCTAGTATAGTGTCTGTATGACAAAGCGTGACTAAACTATAGAGATATAAAGGAAAATGTTTTAATAACAAAGATAACACAAGAACGTAATGCAAGGTATCATTTAGCCTTAGCTGTAACAAACAATAACCCGCAAGGGGTAAACACAAAGGCACGTATATAACACAGGGGAACAATCCACCAACAAGGGACAGGTGTGGGAGGCCCTGATTGCCACCTGTCAAAGATCGGCTATCAGTACTCCGGGGACGGCGCGTGAAAGCGGCCGACGACCATGTCGGCGTGACAGTACCCCTTCCCCTCTGGGCGCGGCTTCCAACGCGCCGGAGCCCTGACGTGCCGGGCGGCCCCGAGGGCGGGGTCCAGGCCTATCCGGCCGGCAGGTGTGGAACTCCTGGGTGAGGGCACGATCTATGTCGTCACCCAACTCCGCTCCTTGGGACCGTACCGGCAGTGGGTGGAGGAGACCCGCAGGTGCGTGCCGAGGCGCCTTGGACTGTGCACATGTACGGCAAGACCGCACGTGTTCGCGCACAGTCCTTCCCATCCCAGGCCACCAATACTTCGCCCGAAGCGTCTCCTTTGTCCGGTCCACCCCTGGATGTCCGGTGGCGGGTGTCTGGTGGGCCCAGGTCACTAGCTGGCTACGCACTCTCAAGGGGACGTAGACCCTCCCAAGGGGGCAGTTGGCAGGTGGCGGGTCCCGTCAGCTTGCTCTTCGGATCTCAGCGTCCACGTCCCAGTCGACAGGGCCCACCACACAGGATGGGGGGATCACGGAGGCCACGACGGGAGGCACCTGGTCCCCCTCATGTTGGCGCGAGAGTGCGTCCGCCGCGTTGTTGTTGGACCCGGGCCGGTAGGTGAGGGTGAAACGGAAGTGGGCAAAAAAGTCCATCCATCGGGCCTGGCGAGGGTTCAGGCGCCTGGCTGCACGGATGTACTCCAGGTTCCGGTGATCCGTGAGCACGGTGAAAGGCTCACGGGCACCCTCTAGCCAGTGTCTCCACTCCTCCAGGGCCGACTTTACCGCCATTAGCTCTCGGTCCCCCACGTCGTAGTTCCTCTCCGCAGCCAACAGCTTCTGCGAGAAGAAGGCACATGGGTGTAGCTGGT
Organism: Forbesichthys agassizii; assembly: GCA_026546735.1. Taxonomy (NCBI): domain Eukaryota; kingdom Metazoa; phylum Chordata; class Actinopteri; order Percopsiformes; family Amblyopsidae; genus Forbesichthys; species Forbesichthys agassizii. The sequence goes on along the minus strand of JAODLL010061694.1, from coordinate 15,833 downwards.
GCTGGGAGAGGACCGCCCCCACCCCGACCTTGGAGGCGTCGACCTCGACCACAACGGGCTTCAGGGGGTCCGGGTAAACGAGAAGTAGAGCGGTGGTGAAACGTTTCTTGAGGTCCCTGAATGCACCTTCGGCCTCCAAGGTCCAGCGGAGGCACTGCGGCTTGCCTTGCAGCAACGACGTGAGGGGCACTGCCACGGTGCTGTAGTTCTTGATGAACCGGCGGTAAAAGTTGGCAAAGCCCAGGAAACGCTGCAGCTCCTTGATGGTCTGTGGGACCGGCCACGACTGGACTGCCTTCACCTTTAGCTCTTCCATGCTGGCACACGCCGGAGTGATTCGGTAGCCCAGGAAGGAGATGGCGGCCTGATGGAACATGCTCTTCTTCCCCTTTACGAAGAGCCTGTGCTGCCACAGCCGATGGAGCACAGCACTCACGTGGGCCACGTGCTCCGAGACCGTGGGGGTGTAGATCAGGATGTCATCGATATAGACCACTACGAACCTCCCCAACATGTCTCGGAACACCTCGTCCATGAAGGACTGGAAGACGGCTGGGGCGTTGGCCAGTCCGGAGGGCATCACCAAGTATTCGTAGTGGCCCGACGTGGGGCTGAAGGAGGTCTTCCATTCGTCTCTCTCCCGGACTCGGATGAGGTTGTAGGCACTTCGGAGGTCCAGCTTGGTGAAGTGCCTCGCCCCTCTCAGCTGATCGATGGCGGATGGGAGGAGGGGCATGGGGTATCGGTACTTGATGATCACGCTATCAGTACTCCGGGGACGGCGCGTGAGAGCGCGCCCACGCCGCAGGACGTTGGCGTGACAGTCTGTTAGCAAAATGGCAAGGATTATCAGTGTATGTACCTGAATCTCCAACCACAATCCGAATTGCACTACATATTATTATTATTATTATTATTATTATTATTTATATATAAATAAAATAAAAATAATGTAACATTATACACAATTATATATATTATACACAAAGTATATGAGAATGCAATATTTAGGTAAATCTATGATTTTATGAGAGTTGGTTTTTTAAAATTTTATTTCTCACTATATATATATATATATACATACATACATACATACATACATACATACATACATACATACATACATACATACATACATACACACTGTATGTATATATTTTAATTTTATGTATCTCCAATCCACCCATTCTCTGTTTATTAGGGAGTGTAATCGCCGTCAGCAGGTGGTTGGTGTGCTGAACGAATTCTACGTTGCCACATACCTGCACCTGTACCAGCTGTGGAAGACTCAACAGAAGACTATTTCTGACTCGGGCTTTGTACTGAAAGGTAAATACTATGCTCTGCCACGACCATGACCACCAGGTCACTCTGTTTAAGTTGCATGGGATAACTTGGTCTTCCCAAGCAGGGATCTACAGTATGACCATTTCACTCGCAAATGCAACTAGAAATCTTGGTGTGCAAACATAAAAAAAGAAAATTGTGATTTCTAGCCACTATCTTTGCAGCTCAAATATGCGCAGTTGCGCATTGTTATGAAATCCCTGTGCACAATGACAATCGTGCGGCGCGCACTAAAGGTACCTGTTCTAAACATGGTTTCACTTCCAACAGAGTGAGTGCGTAATTGTGTTTATCGTGTTTATATAACTACACTCCATCCACGCGTGTAGATCAGTGTGTTCAGCTGTTCGAATCGGGTTTTGAAGCTGAACACAAACACACTCCCATATTAGCTAACGATTGCGTAACAAGGCAAACGGGCCCCAATGCAGAGCGAGTGATGGGACATTGGAGCGGGAGATTGGCCGGAGAATCGGAGCAGCGGGAGCGGTATTACAATCACTTTACCGCACCGTTTTGACGAAAAGAGCTGAGCCGGAAGGAAAAGCTGCAGGAGTTTTTAGGCATTTTAGGACACATAGGCTATGCATTGTCTTATTATCTCCCAAGTCAAACATCAACAATGAAAGCTGACGTCGGAGCACCATGACAGATGAAAACATTATTGGTGATAGCGCACCATTTGACAATTGAAAAATGGTGTTGGGTGATCAAATAAATTGGATTAAGTTGAACTTACTTCATAAGTGCACACTCCAGGCTTGCTTTACGCTGTGCTTGACAAGTTCTGATAGACTGCTCTGTCCCATTGATCTGTTAAGTTTTAATACACATCATTCTGGAAGGGGATTGCCTGCTAAAAGAAATAGGCTACGTACAAATGATCTATATTTGGTAGCTTTCATTTTTGCCTCCCTCTTTAATTATTTGTTTTATGTCTGCTTGTATGTCTGCTAGTTATTATGGTTGTCCTTCTTTACTTTGAATATCTCCACAATAAATATGGAGATAGCCTACTGTAGAAGTTCTAATGGTAATGGGGAAAAAAGTGTGGAGAAAATACAATACCATGTATACGCTATACAATTGCGTATGCGACCATGTCACAATTGAGCAAGTCTACTACAGCAGATATTTGATGATGGGTCAAACCTGATCATGTACGCCTCTCCTTTGCCAAATACCAAACCATTTAGGCATCATAGAGATGAACATACAATGAAAACAAGTGAAAAAACGTAATAAAGGTGAATAGGTGAAATGTTATGCTTGCCCTTAATAAATGGAATTTTTTATTTTTTATCTGTGCTCCTAGATTTATGTCTGCGCTCCTAAATGTTTTAACTTCGTAGCGTGTGCTCCTTGGGGGGGAAAGTCAGCATAGAGCCCTGCCAAGCCCCCGTGAAAACAATATGAGACCTATCGGATTTGCTGATATATATACAGGGCTGTTTTCAGGGCTGAATATTAAGCTTGCCCGTTCACCTCAGGCGAGTACAGTAGTTTGATTTTAAGGCAAGTCTATTTTTCGAGCCACTAGTCCATCAGGCGAGTGGACTTTTGATATAATTAAGAGAGTTAATTATACTGTGAAGTGAAAATCGCCCCTCATAATCAGACCCCCATAAAAAAATGCGGTATTAAAATTGATGGACTAGTACAATAATTAGATTAGAGTAGTCCCGTAAGATATCCCGTCTCTGAGAAATTAGAATGAACTAGACAACGTTGGCGACAGCAAGCCTGGTGTGGACTGTGCTGGTGCGGTCGTGATTGTGTATTGCGCGGGCTGGTGAAGCAGACGGATACTTGTTTTTATCTTTCACAATTATCATAAATTGCCCACTTGACATTACGTTTGCTGATCGGGTCGCAGTGTTGCTGAGTGATGCGGAACGATGGAGAGATGCAGTGCTCTGGGGTGCGGCAGTAATTATGACTACCTGTGGTAGGCCTAGCTACAGCCTATGAGGGTGCTAGACGTAGGCCTACCTGTGTGTGCAAGTCAGGACTCTCCAAAGAGCAGACAGGGAAAGCAGAACAGTCTACTGCTGTCAGTGCAGCAACAAAGTCAATACTTTCTGGTCTGGCCTGAAATGTAGGCTACGGTAATCTTTTGCAGTTTTCTCTGGTAGTTAAAGCTGTGTAGGTCTCGCTCCATTAGCTCAGTGCTCTGCTTTACAATAGGCTGCGGGCTATGAAACAGTGATATCCTATCTAACAGGTAGACTACTGTAGGCTATGGTGAATCTTTCACTGTGAAATTAGTTACATTAATGTTCGGTGCATTTAATGGTACACTATATAATTAATATTATAGGCTAGTATATTTTTGTGTGTGTGCATAATAATCTACCATTACACTGCCAATTTGCCTACACTTTGTATATTCGTGAGTAACTTACTTTCAGTAAAAAAAGTGATCTCAGCCTAAATTGTGCAGAGACATAACCTAACGTGAATATACAGGCAATATAGAAAATATGTTCAGAAACTACTGTACATTACTCTGTAAATAGAGTTACACACAGGGCTAATAACATTTAAGCCGAGCTAGTGGAAATCATGGTATTCTATGTGCCAGGTTGTCCAGTGCAGCGTTTCACAAGGACCTTGTTGCTATGATACTTGTTGCTATGTCGTAATGCTGTACCTTGTCCCCTCCAGAGGTGGAGCTGTTTGCCAAAAAGAACCCCAAGCAGATGCTGCGTCGCCTTGAGGCCGTCCTAAAGGAGAGGCAGCCGGGAGGAGTCAGACGGGGGGTTTCCCCAGACCCCCCGGCCCAGCAGGCCTTGCCTAGCCTGGGGGAGCGAGGGGCCTGTGCTGGGCTGGGGCGGGGAAGCAAGGGCAAGGAGATGCACTTCACAGGGGTGTGTGATCTACCGCCGGACATGGAGGGAGAGGCCAGACTTATCTAAGCTAGACTGTGTGTGTGTGTGTAAGAGTGCCTGTGCTTGTATGCGTCCATGCTTATCTCCTAGTGTACTTGGTGAGAGGCTTACCCTGGAGAGCAGGAATGAGGGCCCCCATAGCCCCATGTTGAGGATCTGTTCGTCAGCCCTACAAAGTCCTCTGATAAGTCGCATATACCCAGTGCTGGCCAGGAGGACGAGATGTCACAAAACACCATTAAAGTGAATTATTGCACTTTTCTGTGGTTGCAGTAGCCAATCCAGTACCGGTAGCTGTCAAAAAAAAGAAAAAAGAAACCTTTGGCAATGCTATACTTTATATGCTATATGGTAAATCTGTAATGTGCACAATAGTGCTATATAGTGTATTTCAGAGGAGGCTATATTATACATATTAATGATTGGTCTAAGAGTGCAACTTGGATTCATCTTTTAAAGGTCAGGGCCGCATATAAACTGTCACATGTAGAGTATATGCTCTCTGCTCCTCCAATCCTAGTGTACAGAGGTTACAGACGGGCTGTGGTGTTTTGGTTAACCTGAGCTTTCTGGGCTATTCCATAGTGGTTTTTATAAACTTACTTATTTTAGTCCTTGGGACTAACAGGGAAAGCTGTCATAACTCATTTGCATAGCAGCATTGTTCTGTATAGAGGCACCCCATAACTTTGCTGGTGAATTGATTGGCAGCATGACGTGAATTTATCACACTGTCGTTAGATATATAATTTGACACTTCATGGTCAAACCATTCATGTTTATGGCAGAATGAATAAAGTAAATGTTCTGAAAATAACTTCCTATACATTCCTTTAGAGAGCATGTGATTGTTAAAATAATAAGTAAATGTTTATTACTATTTTTGTTTTAAGTATGAGAGAGCTGATATTGATGAAGGCTGCCTCTCTTAGGAGAAGTATGGTACAGTATGCAATCCCAGCTCTTATTCAATGATAATCAAAAACAGTGCTGTGTGACGAATTAAATCGTTGCTAAATTCAGGGTTTGTGTGCATGTAAAAGTGAGCAATTGCGGATGAAACGTGTGTGTGTGTGTGTGTGTTGTATGGCAGGACCAGACTATAGATGGCATGTTTCTTTTCAGCACACTATAAAGCCAGCATTAGCCCTCCCCCTCCGAATTAAGGTACTTTTTCATTTACAAATGTAAACATGGAACTTCTGAGCGAGAAAAGACTTACAACTTAAACAAACACATTCTCCTGTTTGCTTGTGTTGCTTCGGGACAAATTGTGGTTCTGGCGGCCTTTTTGACCGTGGCTGTGGAAATGCTCCACACCTCTGGTTCCTGCTTTGTGCTGATGTGGAGCCACCCCCCCATCATTGTAGTCTTAATCTGTAGCATGTTCAGGTAGCACTAGCACTGTAGCATCCGATAGCCTCCTCTCAATGAAGCTTGTACATTTTACGTCTCCTCTGCAGTCTGTAGTGTCAAGTCAGTGTGCAAACTATTACTACTATAGGACATAATTATTTCACGCTTGCATTGCAGCCTCAAGTAGAAGACACATTTGAGCTGGTCTAACTGTTGTACGGCTGTTTTGGAGTGACGTGGGAGAGGCTTATTCATTGTCTTCTAAGAGGATAAATGGTGTTTAGAACTAGTGGTGCCATGTGACTTAGATCGCTGTTCATGTTTTCTTTTACTGTGTCACTGTGCCACACTAAGCTTTGTGCAGTTTCTGTGAATTTGCATCCCTCGAAGAGACTTTATTTGAAGCCTAAATCATTCACCACAACAGAAACATAGAGGTCTAATAGATGTATGGTGACTCTTTTCACAAAGACTGTAGTATAATTATTGCCATCTCTATTATTTAACCATTCCGACTTTTCAAAAGTGAGCTGATGTAATTCTGCCAATATGTGAGTGTTATGGTTGAACAGCAAAATTTGCACTCTTTGTAGAATGTTGATTATAGTATGTACAGTATAGGATTTGCAATGGGGAGAAAGCCTTCTTCAATAGCCATAATGCTAATTATCACCCATCTTGTAAACCAGGTTTCATCAGTCTCTTAAACACCCTAAATTGCATTGTGGATTTGATCTGACATTTAACTTTTATTAAATGCGTATCAAAGCAGAAGTACAGTGCATGTGAATCCAGATGTTTATAAATAGATAAGAATGATTGTAAATGTATGAGAATGATTGTAATTGTATGATTGTCAGTAGGGCATTATACTAAAACACATTGCTTACCTCAAGATGAGATAAATCTCTCCTTTCTCTTGGTGGTTCTTTGAGAGCCTCGCAGTTGTATTCTGTTGTTGTAACTAGGCCTTCTCTGCCATACAAATTGGACAAATTTAATATTTTATGTCATCAACCCAAACACCACATAATGGAACATTTAACCCAAGCAGTTAATGTGTATACTAAAAAAACACACATTTATAGACATTGTATATGCCCACACATGCTCTGATTTGCCTAGAAAATATGTTTTGAACAATCTATAATTGGCTAATATTTATCATGTTGATATAAGCTGGTTTTCTTGTGGCTTCAGTGATACTACACTCTTGCTGTGTTTAAGTGTTTGGTGTCAGATAAACACAAAAAAATATGTTATGAATCTTAACAGCTACAGGCACAAACAAGGATTCACATACAATTCTAAGAATATAGGCTATTGTTTCACGTCTTGATTATCAGTCATAATATATAGGCTACTGTACACATAGACCTTGGAATATTAGCATCCAAACAAGGCCTACTTTATTATCTTATATTAAAAATTTCAGATATTTTCACAGTTATAAGATTGTATTTTTATGCATTGATTGTTGCTTGGAGTAACGACGTATAATTTGTGAATCCAGAAACAAGTTTTGAAAAACGGGTCCATGCAGGACAAAGGATTCTCAACTGGAGGATTTGGGGTTCTGCCTTCCACAATAGCTCAGAAAATACAATAACATCTTTCAATAACCTGCGCTTTATATGAAGGTGTTTTACTGTTGCTGTTGTCTTGTCCCACAGATCATTTTATGACCGTACCTTGATTGTAGATGCCCAGTTTTATAATGAGAGAGATCTCCGAATATGTGCTGTCGTACATTAAATGTATTGTATGAAGAAAGCTAAATAAACAACATTTAAAATTACATATCTCTTTTGTATCGTTGTCACAATATCATTCAACACTACTGTGAAGACTCCATTTTGATTCTGGTATTATGCCATACCTGCTGTGTAATGTGCATTGGGCCTTTGCATTTCAACCACTAGAGTGTACACTTCCTCTGTTGCAGTGGAAACTATGCATATACAGCAGGGCTTCTCTTATGGTTTGATGTGGCAGCACAAAACACAATAACTGCTGAAATATATTTCTTAGGAAATAACAACACTCCCATTGTGACCTACATTTCTTGTTTAACTAGTGCCCTGAAACAGAAGCAGATATGCATATTGCTGTGATGTGTATGAATGCAGCTTTCTCATGAAATCTTGATTTGTACAATCATGTTTCACTCACAGATGACTTGACATTAGATGAGCTCACTTCCACTTCCAATTTAGGATGTCAACCGTGCGTGCAGGATTTCACTGAGTTTTCTGTTGCAGATGCAGAAGTAAGATTGGCTGAGAGATGTCTGTGATGTTGGCAACAGTAGGGATGTATTTATTTTATGTAAATAGTATAAGGTTATCTCGTAAGGGTTTTTGAATACAAGTAAAAGTAAATAATCTACCAAATATGCGTTTTATTGAATCGTGAGATTCTGGCCTTGGGCACAAGCTCTCTGGCCATATGCTGTATAGCCACCAAATTAATAAAAAAAACATGTAAATGCTATCAGTTATGGACACTTTAAACTGTGTTAAAATTCAAGTAAAAAGGAAGATGTGTGTATGAGCACATAAAGGATATGTTGAAAAAAATGACAAACTACTGGACAGTTTATAGAAAAAAAGAAAAGAAAGCTAGGCAGTACTATTGGCCTGCTGCCTTAAACACCCTGCTAAAAACTCCAGATCCAGTCCAAGAGCATTGAGTCTGCATTTCTCATAATTTTCCATGAGGCAAACCAATTACCTTTCTGAGAAGCCGTTAATAGTCTTCCAACCATAAATTCGGGTGAGTGTGTATCACCAAAACACTCCATTCCCCATTAGTAAACTGTACAATGTAAAAAAAAATCTAATGTGCACAGGGCTTGGCAGTTAGAGGATTTGGTAACAATGTGCTTTAAAATCTATCAGAGAGGAGGAGGTTTTGCCTTTAGGTTTCCTGAGGATTCTCGGCCTTGCGAGCCTCTACATCTGTGCTTAATCACAGTCATGGCTCCAGTCCAGCCCCAGAGTCAGATGACTGGACCTGCTGAATCACAGTGCACAGGATGGAAAACATACCTGCTCCTCCAGACTATCTCTGAGGAACATTCACGGCTCTCAAAACTATTTTTCATCTATTGTGTCTGTCTACGCACGTACGGCTTCAGTAAATTGCTGAGGGATTAAATAATGGGCAAACTTTCAATGATTCAGTGCGATTTGTCAGGGTTCAGTTAAAGTCATATGTCCTGCAAGACTGCCATGCACAGTCCAGTCAGGCAGTGCAGATTAGAAGCAGGAGGGAGCTTGGAAAACATTTTGCCATCTGTACCTAGTGAGCCTTCTAGAATACAGGGTTTTTCTCTCCCTCTTCCTGTCTCATACCCTCCTCCACTCTCTCTTTCTCTCTCTTTCCCTTACTGATGTCATTGCCCCAGTAGACATTGATGTTTACCTCAGGGTTGTTATGCTTAGCGACTAAACTATCGAACACTGCTCAGTTTAAGCCTGACACGACCTACAGTATAGACACAGGCCTGGAGCAATTAAGTCAAAATATATCTGACCCTGATTACTGCTCTCTCTTGAAGGTACACAAGTGTTTTGTTTTAGAGTTGGAATGGGCTTTGCTTTATTTAGCATCATACATTGTTGTAGGCTTCAGCTATGTTTGAAGTTACGAGATAGAAAACAGCCAAATAAAAAAAACATATAAAATCTGTAAGCAACCATTAACAAGACTGCTCCAACTAATTAACCCTCCAATGAATCCTTATTTCATGTGTATGTCCATACATGCCATCACATTTCTATGTGACTGCTTTTGAATAATGTGTTTTATGAATAATGTGACTTTGAATTCATCGTTTAAATATATAATTAGCTAACAGACTTACCAGGACTGTCCTGACTGCTATGTTTCCAACTCATTTTAAATATCCTCATATTTTGTTCCATTGTTGTTTTAACCAGGGTTCAGACAAAATGGTTCATAGTGATGTCCTTTACATTCCTTCAGTAGTGAGTTGAGTCCATGTTTAAGTTATATTTATATAGTTATGTTTGATGAATGACATGTTATTAGTAATTCATACCCTATACCAGCTAAATCTAAATGTTCTTATTTGCAATAAAGATGATTCATCCTAATTTAGAAAACACAATGAGTGAGAAACTAGAAAAAGAAATAGGCCTATCAAAGATGTAGTCAACCTACTTTTATAGTTAATTAATATTCAAATTCATTGTAGGGTGTTGGCATTTAGTGTTAGCCTATTTAAGAGTTTAGCTACTTTAATTTAACACATGGACTTTTCTTCTTAGTCTAGACATATGAACACATTTTGGAACAACTTTTCAAACCAGGCTCACCAATGTCATTCTCTTGTGCATTTTAATGTAGTTGTTAGATTCAAAACCATAATAAAGTAATGTTGCTTGATATTCTTTTCCTATATTCCATTTCCATTGAAGGAACAGTTTCTCAAAATGCATAAAAGGTGCACATTTAATGTCTTGCACAAAAAGGCTGCTCATAATTCAAAATTGGACAGTTTCTCCAAGGGGGGAGGAAAAGGATGAAAGAAAACTCTAGAAAGGTTATAAATCTATCTTCTGCTAAAACGATTCAACTTGACTGTGGGTATTCCTCCATAGACCCTGAGCCCAGCAGAAGGTTTTCTCTATATAGGAAAGGTATAGCTTGCATGATGGAACAGTATTCAATGGAAAGCAAGCAATGGGCCCAAAAGGAATGTCTGTTCCTTTGCTACTCATTGTTTTGATCTTCTTTGAATTCCAGCCTCTTCTGATTAGTGGATAAACAGAGAGAGAAAGATAGCCCTCCCTTGCCCCTCTCACTCCCCTCCTTCTCCTCTTCTCATACTCTGGAATTCAGTGTCCTGGGAATTACACCATTCCTGCTGTTTCTGCTTGGCAGTGAATCTGCATTGTGAAACCTCAAGGTGTCGCAATTCAGAAGAGAAAACGATGAGGAAAACAGGACCAGTCGCTCTGTCTATTTATAGGGAGCCACAAACAGGACCCCCCCCCCCCCCACACACACACACACACACACACACTCCTCAGAGCACACTGCACCTGTGTTTACTTGCCGGCCAGGTGCACGCGTGCGTGTGTGTGTGGCTCTCATGTTTTCATCTGACCACAGTGACAGGGCAATAAGGACAGTCTATTCCTCTGTCTGGACTGCTGGTTGGATCTTGCTCTCTGAGCTCCCTCCTTGTCTGTCTGTCTGTCTGTCTGTCTGTCCCCTCCCTCTACATCTCAGTCCTGCCCAGTTCCTTGCCTCGTTTGTATGTCTGGCTGACGCAGCGGCTTCCACTGCTGCTCCAGAAGCTTCCACAGTGGAGTGAAGGTGTTTGGGGCGCGTGTGAAAGAATGAGAGGCTGACATATTGCTTTTTCTTTTTTTCTTTCTTTTCGGATGGGGAAGGGTATAATGGTGTACGACTAAACCGGCTAACACAGAGCATAACAACGCCACAGCCAGTTTGCTCACGTTAAAGGAGAGAACAAGGACTTTGGACCCCCAGACAGAGGACAAGGTAGACGTTCTAAGTCTGGTGAAGCTGGTAGAAGTGAGGATGAAGGGCCACACTGTTTCTGTGACTCTCCTGGCCCTCCTGGCTCTGTGCTGTGCACTGCTCCCCAGAGGAGGGGAGACCGCCGGCGGGATCGTCTCTCTCAGGAGGCCCAGGGAGGTGAGAGGGGCCGCAGCCCCCTCAGCACACAAGTCACAAGAGGAGCCAGGGAGAGAGACGGGGCTTGTACTGGAGCCAGACACAGAGGAAAGCACTGGCAGGGCTAAGAGGACCGCCCAAGAGGCTGTCATCGCAGGTAAGGCCAGGTTATGTCAACAAGGGAACGTCCATTAATATGCATACATGTGTCAATATATCATACCTACAATGATATAATGGAATTAGCTCACACACACACACACATACACACACTTCTGAAATGCCCAGCAGAGATGAGACAGTCCAGGCCTCTGGGCACAGACAGGAGAAGTGAGTTCATATGGCTCAGATAGGAGCAGACAGTCTGTTCAACAGCACCGTCTCAGAGGAGAGCATCTTGAGCCAGGATGGTTCATTCTGCCCACTAGCCTACATTGTACAGTCACAACCTCCGTATGGGTAGTTACATATTCATATCTGGTGTTTTAGTATTATTGAAAGTGAAGCATGACTGTGACAAATGAAGGACAATGTGTGAAATGATAGAATTGAGAATTGAATCCAGTAGAGCTCTTCATGACAGCCTCAGAGACAACCTCAGAGTAAAATACCAGATATTATTTGGCTCTCTCGATTTTCCATTCCTGAGTCTTGACAAGGCAAATGCATCATACAGTATAGAAACACTACCAGCATAAATCTGAAATACCTACTGGTAAAACCAAGTAGAACCTGAAGTACTTATAGTATGTAGATGTACTTTATCAACAAATAATGTATAACTACCTGAGACAAGATAATAATAATAATAATAATAATAATAATAATAATAATAATAATAATATAGAACCTTTTAGAAAAATATTTTGAAATAATAATAAGAAAATGACAAAAATGTAATGAACCAGTATGTAAATGAAATGGGAACAACCAACGACGACAACAAACTGTGTGCACGTGTGTGTTCAGGCAGGTTAAGGAGAGCACCGGAGGAAGGCAAAAAGAAAGACAAAAAGAAAGACAAAAAGAAAAACAAAGACCCAAATGCCACAAAGAAGCCTAAAGCTGAGAAGAAAGGTAAAAAGCCCAAGGAGAAGACAACAACCATACCGCCTACCACAACCGGTAAGGCCAGAGGAGAATAACATGTGTTTTTGACCAGCATTGAGAAAAGCAAACACACACACACTTTGTATGTTTTATATGTATTTACATTTAAAATACTAAGATCATGTCTCTTTGAGAACCATTGGATTATGATTCTGTTTATCTCAGCGGTCCCCACTGAACCACCTACAGAAACAGAGCCCTACCCAGACTACCCATTCCCTGAAGGTGGTAAATGACACACACACACACACACACACACACACACACACACACAGGCCCGTGCACACAACACTAATACACATTGCTAATCCACATCTGGGACAGACGATGACTACTGGCAGCCAGAGGGGGAGGATCCAGTAGGCCCAGAGACTGAGAGGGATGATGATTACTGGCAGTGGACAGAGCCCACACCTTCCCAGGAGCCTGGCCCTGAGACGTACCCTGTGACCCACCCTGAACCGGAGCCTGAGCTAACCCACACTTACCCCGAGCCCGAGCCTGAACCTGAGACCTACCAGCCTGAGGAGCAGCCATGGGCCACAGTCCCAGACCCTTCATATGATTACAATTGGAAGCCAGATGAAGAAGACCCTGTTGCTGCGGTGACTGACATCTATGATGACTACTGGAAGGAAGTGGAACCGACGCCCCCGAGGCCCGAGGTGGATGGGAAGACTGGTACAGATGATGATGACTACTGGGATTCTACATGTAGGTTCTACTATCTACTACAGTATAATGGCACTATAGGGCATTCTCATTGCAATCCATATCAGCCTGCAAACCTCTCCTGTGTTTTCACTCTGTTATTTCTCCATTCCTGTAGTTGAGATGCCAGAGAATCTTCCATTCCCTGATGGCAAAGAGGTCACCCCCGAAATAATAGTAGAAACCGTGACAGGTAAGAGAATTAAAATGAAATAAAAATGTACAAATGTTATAGATAAAGGGTAACTTTTTAATTATATAATGTTAAATTGTATTAGAACTGGTCTCTACTTTACTGCCATTGACAAGAAGACTGCACCTAAATTGATTTTATTTCAGTCTTTATTGTCCCTCGAGGGGAAATTCAATTTGCAGTGAAAATGGTAACATCAAACAAATACATATTCGGAGACGTAGTACTAATCAATCTTCATTCATCTATCATAATAGATGTATGAAGATCTTGAATGAATATATTATTTCATACATCTTCAACATCTATTGCACAGAAATGCTACATTTTGAATTCTAGTAAACAAATAAATAGGCTAATTTAAAAAAGGACAAGACAAACAACAACAACAAATATATAGAGTGCAGTTGTGTATTGTGACCAGAGTGGCCGCCAATTTGCCATGGTTCCCTGTGTAGCTGTTGTAATCAAGTGTAGATTAAATGTATATTGGGTGTCTTTAGGGTGGATGCAATGCAACATGTTAATTAAATTACACTACATTTACCAGCTAACCTATATATCATCCACATGAATACTTTCAAATGTTTTGTTTGAAAGTAAAAGCCTGTCATTCCAATGTTATAATTCTCGCTTAATGTATATTAAACATTTAGCTCCAAAAGTTTTGATGACAAACTAGCTGCTACAGTGAACGTTTTTTCCAAATAGAGAATGATTGGTGTGGTTGAGGAAATAAATGCTACAGTGTTCTGTTGTGGTTCATTACAGAGAACTCACAAGTCATTGAACTTGGTATGTGTCTGTTTTCTCTCTGTCATACAGACTTACCCACAGCCTCGTCCCCTTATGAGGAAAATTGGTATGATGAGTACGACTACGGAAACGGTATGTGCACACAGACATGCACACATACACACACTTAATAGGAGCAAATAATACCCATGTCTGAATTATTTAAAAGAAAAAAGCATAGAAAACAAATAAACCACAAATACAATTATTTTCCACATCTAAGACCAATTGCCTATTTCACTGCTAAAAGTTGCTATTTACTGCCATACAGAACATAGCTTTTAACTTGATAGATATTGCACTCGCTGTGATTCACAGGCAGAAAAGTGGATGAGACAGAGAGAAAATGGCTGGAGAAAGAGAGGGAGAAAGAAGGAAAGGAGAGAGAGAGACAAGACCGAGGTAAGACACCCAGATGTGTTGCATATTATGTTCTCCTATACTCTAATACTGCGAAGCACGTGTGCCTGCATGAGAGACAGATGATTATTATCTTTCTTAACTATGGCGCTATTCAATGTTTGTGCTTCCATGATGATTCTACAACTCAGACATGGTTTTGCACCATATAAACATCTGGCAACGTAAGGACCTGCTTGCTAGCAGGCAGTTTGGGGAGCTTCATGCTCTCAAAGCAAAACAAATGCGTTGAAAACCAAGGTTCACACATATGCTGTGAGCTAGCCTGAAGAGCAGAATGCAGAAGATAGGTCAACGGAGGATTTTGTAGACACAGGAAATGCTACTCCCAACATAATTGAAACAAGGGAAACTGAATTGCGTGTTGTCTCTGAAAACAGTGGACTGTCTTCTGTAATCGCATATAGCAGATGTTGCCACGTGTGCTGCTCAGCGATCCGTGTGAATTAAATGGTAAAAGAACAGCTTTAGCCAATGATTTATGACATTGACAGCACAAGTGTAAGTCTGTTCTTGGAAGCTCCACTATAAACATGTGTATCACTGTGTAATACACAGTGAGATAGACTATTGTTTACGACCATAATAACAGCTGTCTATTGCAAAATCACCAAATGGAATTTGACTTTGTCTGTTTTACATTTACTGTCCCAAAACAATCTGAAAATTTTTATAAATATGGTTTTATCTGATCTAGACATTTGGGTCCACTCATGCAATCTGTCATACAATCTATAATATAAGTGGTGCGTGATGTTGCATTGCTACAGAGAAGACAACAGGAGAGATTAAACAACTGAATTTGCTAGAGGATTATTAATCTGATCACTTCCAGAGAGAATTCAGAAACTGAAGGAGGCAGAGGAACGTGCTAGGAGCAGACCACGCATCTTCAAAGAGCCAAAGAGTAAGTCTTTAATCAACACAAACCAAATAATACAATAATATTAATTAATAAAATGAATATAATAATATAAAGATCAGTATTAAACATTTTGTTAAGATATATACTATACTATTTGACATATTACTAAGACAGGAATATACATTTTATATACAATATACATCCATCCATCCATCCATCTTCATCCGCTTATCTGGAGTTTGGTCGTGAGGACAGCAGCTTCAAGATGCCCGTACCACCTCAACTGGCTCCTTTCGACGCGAAGGAGTAGCGGCTATACTCCGAGTTCTTCACGGATAGCTGAGCTTCTCACCCTATCTCTAAGGGAGACGCCAGTCATCCTTCTGAGAAAACCGATTTCAGCCGCTTGTACCCGTGATCTTGTTCTTTCGGTCATAACCCACCCTTCATGACCATAGGTGAGGGTAGGAAC
>JAODLL010061683.1:0-17825 GCA_026546735.1 Forbesichthys agassizii | reverse complement strand
ATAATTGCACAA
The DNA here is from genome assembly GCA_026546735.1 of Forbesichthys agassizii. Classification (NCBI taxonomy): domain Eukaryota; kingdom Metazoa; phylum Chordata; class Actinopteri; order Percopsiformes; family Amblyopsidae; genus Forbesichthys; species Forbesichthys agassizii. Next base: position 17,813 of record JAODLL010061683.1, on the reverse strand, counting down.
GGGTTTTGTAATCATCAATTAGTCTTTTAACATGATTAGCTAACACTAGGTACCATAAGAACACAAGAGTGATGGTTGCTGGAAATAGGCCTCTGTACACTTATGTAGATATTCCAATAAAAATCAGCCGTTTCCAGCTAGATTAGTCATTTACCATATTAACTATGTCTAGACTGTATTTCTGATTCATTTAATGTTATCTTCATTGAAGAAAACTGCTTTTCTTTCAAGTGACCCCAAACTTTTGAATGGTAGTGTATATATTTCCTTCTTCCTATATATGTCTACATAATGTATTTGTATGATAACTTTTGCAGAGGGGTAGCTTAACATTAGTTCTAATGCATTCATTATTTTGACCGTATGCCATAATTGAATGATGGGCATTGTCAGACATTTCTCAGACAGGCAGGTTTTATCATTTGTGTGTCATTACTGATGATTTACACAATATTTACAGTTTACAGTACCAATAATGTATTGATAAAACCTAAAAAAAATGTTAATGAAATACTGTATATTGGAATAAAAAGCAACAGACACACTACGCTGCTTTACGTTGAATATTATAACATGTAGGATTGCATAGGCTACTAGCTAGTGGCTAGTGCAAGCATCCAGCTTTAGCCGACACACCGTTCACTAGGCTATAAACAATGGAGTAACGTAGCTAATTGCCTGATCAAGCTGTTAACTCATCGGTATACACTGTCAACAAATTAATTGCAGTGGTTAAACAAATAATGGAAATGTATAAATAAATGTAGGCTAGTTATTACAAAATAATTGTCTGCAGTGTGGCAGACCCAAAATAATAAACTGAAGTAAATAATCCAATAGGCTAATGTACAAACAGTGTCCTGACCTGTAATGTACAATAACATGTTTGTGTTTCTTTGTTGTAGCATCTGTTATTCTTATTTATTTTTGAATAAATAGACCACTTGTACAGTTCTACAGGAGTCATTGTGTTGTGGTTATCTCCGGCATTCGGCCGCATAGACACTCGTCCATTCTAAATATAACTTTAACATTGCAGTTTACTGTAATGCCATCAACTGTTAGTATTTAGAAAGCTTTTGTGCTGACTGATATGTTCCTTTTTTAAAGAAAACATGCTAGTGTTATTGTATGTACAGGGAGAGTGTTTTGCATGGTGGATAATAAAATTGTATTGTTTCACTACTACAACATTTTATCCACAGTCCAGTAGAAAATAATTTCTTTCCAGGCTCAAAAATATCAGCAAGGTGTGTCTGCATACTAATCAATAGTAAATTATTGCAGTTATTCTGGAAGGCTGCAGTACTTAGTGCATCAGTGCCCAATATAAAGTTATTTTTAGTGAAGACAGAACTCTTAAAGGTGGAGTCAGTGTTGGCTAATACACTTGTCAAATTTACGGAATATCTCCTGTCCGATAGCTGTCTGTTCTGTGTGTGCGTGTAAATAAGTTGTTTCTACACAAACCTGTCTCTGTAAATGTGAACACACACAAAATTGCACCACAGAACTATCCCAGCCTAGGACAATTGACTAATGTGGGGGTGGATCTTCTAAGGGAGCCCCTTATGGCATTGAAGGGAGAGTTTCTTTTTATCTTTTAAGGTGGAGTTAGCGATGCTGGAGAAAGTAGTAGTTTTATTTTGATACATTATTTTCAATTTAATGCATTTGTCTAGTTTCAGCAATAAGAGTCATGAGGCGCTTTTGTGTGTGTGTGTGACCGGTGTGTCTATTTATGCTAGTGTGTGTGTGTGTGTTAAATTGTGTAGCCTGCGTTGTGTTCTGTTAAATGAAGTGTCGGGAGGCAGTGCTGGGTCTCTCCTGGTTTACTGTACTTGAAACAGAAAAGCATCTGTTGTGCGTTTGCTCAACAACTCAGACTCCTTGCATGCAGATCAAAAGGCTCTGACCCCAATTCAACAAAATATACTTTAAATTAAACAATAATGAAATTTGCAATGAATTCAATTACACAACCATGAAACCATCATTACACCCTAAATAATCAATATAAAAATAAATCCACTATGTCACAAATTGTATCAAAACATTAGCATTACCATAGCAACCCCACCAGGCAGACTCAACCTATATAGCTAACCTGGTGGGAATGTACTGTACATGCAGGAAAACCATGAAACAGCATACGTTACACAATGCGTATTGTGAGAGTATAAAATGTTACTTTATTTGTTATGCTTTAATTATCTGTTCTTCAATTTCATTCTATGATTTTGTACGAGTACAAACCACACCTCACTTGTATATTTACGAATACAATGTTATTACTACTCACCTCCTGGCCAATAGAGGGCGATGTATACAATTATATCAGACAAGGTGTTAACGGAAGCCGGAGGTACAGGCTATATAAGGGGCAGGAAGAGGTATTACTTGATCTGATGAGCTTTGAGCTTTGCATTGCTGTGAGGTTGTGTTTCAGACCACGACCGTGACAACTTGTAACTTTGGAATCATCATTGCATTTTGTTAATACAAGTTATATTATTTTAAATCTACGTGTGGGTGGCCTCATTCCTGACGGCTAATTTAGATCACGACAATATTCATAAAACTGGCATTTTCAAAGTAAACATTTAAACAAAATGACACAACTCCATACCTGTATTTGAAACAGAAAAGCATATGTTGTGCATTTGCTCAACAACTCAGACTCCTGATAAAAAGAACACAATGCTTATCATCAAAGAAAACCGGAGCACATTTTACTAGCCAAGTGGCAAACACAGCGCTCTAACGTTAGCTAACTTTCGCCAAAAGAAAATCAATTAACAATTGCAAATAACGATCGAAAATATTAACAGCATTCAGACAATATGAATCGAAAATAATATAGATTAGAACACAAATATTAAAACCCACTTATTTGGCGAAATAAAACATATTAATCATTATCAGGAGAAGTTTATTTGACGTAGCCTACCTTGCATGCAGATCAAAAGGCTCTGACCGCATGGCACGCGCATGCGCAGAGCTACGCAAATGCACTGAGCGCAACCACAACCACAAACCTCAAAACACACACAGGCAGGAGATTCAAACTCAAACAAAAATGAAATTAGGACAATGTTTTGCTGAAATTAACAACTGTCAATACAAACCGTGTTACATGTGCATGTACATGTGTGTGTGTGTGTGCAGTGTATATACATTTACTGCCAATTCTTTTTTTCTTATAGCTACAGTAGTGTTTTTTCTTTTATTCTTTATAAACCCAAATCTTTCCATCTGATGTTTTAAGTAAATTTCTGTAGTCTCAGAATGCTGAGTTCTAACCAATAGGCGTATGTATTTTAGAATAATTGTTTTTTTCCTGTTTAATTAAATCTGAAATTATCACAATGAGTTAGAGCACTTCATTCACGGTTCTGAAATTATCACAATGAGTTAGAGCACTTCATTCACGGTTCAAAAGGGTTTGACGGCTGTGTCATTTTCCATTGATAAGGTAATTGTCCAGAGAGACACTTTCCAAAAGTTTAATTTAAGTTGTTGCGTGTAGGAAATCAGTTTTGCTACATAATATGCATAGTTCACATATTAATGTTCTTCTTTTTGCTATTGAGAAACCTAATTTTAGCATCATAAATCACACTAATTGACTGGAATTGATCACACAAGGCACTGCATTAGTTCATCACAGAAAGCAATAACAATCCTTTCTCAAACAATTTCTCTAGAAAATTACACAGCTCCTCTTGCAGTTACTTTATTTAGCTATAAGAGAAGCCCCGTCAATACTTTGATTACATTACCTTATTAACGTCAAATTCTTATAATTAATAATGATTTCGCTAGAACTTTAATGTATTTGTTGTTCGCTGTGCCTTCTATTTGCATCTTTTCCATTTACCCTTAAATAATGAATTGCTTGTGTTTATGGTGTGCAAAAATATAAAAATTGTCAAAGAAATGTCCAGAAATAAGTGTTATATAATATAAAAGTGTTAAATGTAACCAAGGTGTAACAATCAATAATTGTTAAATCAAATTTGTTGTGTCATTGTGTATGTCTTTATATTGTGTGTGTTTGTATGTGTGCTCATTTTCTGTTATACCCTGACCTCCTCTCCTACCTTCACAGGGAAGTATAGTATAAGAAAAATTTGATACCAACATTCCACAAATAGCACTAACTGACCACTGGGTGGAGCTGTCACACTCCACCACCACCAGCTGTCTTCTTCTGCTCCTCTGTTAGAATGCTTTCATCTGATCTCCAGTCTTTCTGCATAATCACCCAAGTCCTATCAGTTAATCTCTTTCTTGCCCCATCACTGCTTTGTTTTCTCCTCTCCTGATTGGAAACTCTTTAGAATCATCTCTTTCTCCATCTGTTTATTTGTCTTCCACATACTATAACACATCTAATTATGTTCATTTGACACGTCTCATAATATTACAATATATTGGTAACATGACACCAGTTTATCCATATGATCATTTCACCACAAAGTAAAAACATTTCAGGATTTGTATCAATAAAAAATACCACAATGATGAACCACGTCATTATATACAGACTGCACGGAATGTAGACAATGCACTATGTCCATGTATGTGCTTTGCTATTACGTTGAAGCATTTCAGGTGTACTTTTCCTGAAAGTACTAAATCTCAACTGAGGGATTTTATGGTAATTGGAGGCAAACTGATTCTAGTCACATAATATACATTTAGGCTACACGAATATGGAAATATAATGCCTAAAACGGGATTAAAATACTTGTGAAATTGATGATTATATTATTTTACACAATACTTTGGAATTTAGCTTGCACAGGTGTATTTTAACGGTAAGGCATTCACTTCATGTCAATACCAAACATCACTGTCAATAAAATCAAGAAAAGGTAGACCAATTATCAAATCCATGTCAAGACAAGAACTAGGACAGAATAATGTTTACACACTTGCCTCAGACTCTTAGAATGTACAGAGACAAAGAGTAACTGTCCCTGTTTGTGACAGAGGAACATGCTGTAGTTCCCAAAAATCTCAATTTGTGGTCTCGATACCAATGCCGTTCATGAGTACTGCAATCCTAACCATAGCAACACGCTTTTTATACTGTACCTTTATACAAGCACTGGGATATCTGTAAAATGCACCGTCGTTCCAATCAACATCAGCATTTGTGACAGAATAATATAATGCTAGAAGTACTACATTTGCTGTATGCTTTTTTATTATTTCTTTTTAGTACTTATGTATGGATATGAAATTGGGTACATTGTTAGCTCCATTCTCTTAATTGGATTCTTGTGTTTTGTATTATTCAGACACTAAGCCTTTCATGTACACGTTATGTATCTACGCTCTCTAAACAGACTGCTGTTCATGCTTTCATCCACTGTCTCGGTTCAATCGTATAGATTTCTTTGTTACCATTTCTTTCACCAAATGGGGAAATGGGTGGGCTACTGTACTTATACACAGATACATTACATCAATAAGACTTACCTAACAGGAATTGGCACAATGTACTTCTCCTTCCAACGACAGTGTCCAATGATATAATCATATGTATGCGTATCCTATCGGTCTGAATCCTAATCAAGCTGCTGTTTAGTGCATCCACGTAGCATTTAATAGTACAGCTATTTTGCACGAAGGAATACACATGCCATCTGATCTCCAGGATATCTCAGGTTTGACGTCCTCTGCCCATCACTGTGATGGCGCTGAACCCACCACATGGGCACGTGTAATGCCACTGTGATTGTAAAAGCTACATTACTATGCAAAAGGCATGGGGTAAGTATGTTAACACAATCTCAACATGTTTGTGTGTGTGTGTGTGTGTTTGGCTGAGTGTGAGAATTTGGTTCTTGGCATAGGCTCCCTAAGAAAGAAAAGATCTGCCCCCACTTTCATTGCCTCTGTTCTACTAGCTAGTAACTAGTAGCTACAGTAGTCTCCTATGTTGGTCCATGCAGTTTTTGACCTTGCTAAAAAGTTGAGACATTCCATTCGGGCTATTCACCTGTTTTCATTACTGTATGTGTATCCACTACTGTATACATACTAATGGAAGTTCGAGACAAGGACAATTCTGTACTTACAGGCACAATTTTGAAGAAAATGGTACACAGCTGTTTCTCAAAAGGGTATTACCCCCCAGCGACAACAATTTCTCCTTTTTAAGTACACTACATATGTACTTCTTTTTCTGAGTGTGGATTCTTTCAAGGTAATTTAAAACCACTATTTTTAACAATGAAACAACCATGGCATTGAACAGCATGCAGCTATCTATGTTTTATAGCTTTATTCCCTGCTTTTTGGCTCGTCATCACATCAACATAGCGGCAGTGCTGCATTAATTGGTAGACTATGAATGTATCGCTTATTTTACAAACATCTACTATAGTGTCCTATATTTTTCTAATACATGATAATATGTAATGTGTATGGTGAGTGCAGTGAGAGATGAATAAATGCAATAACCTCAATAAGGACATGCACTGTATGTCTTCTGTTTTTTGGAACCAGGCCATCACTGTATCGACACAAGGAATGAATTGGAATCTGTGTCATTAGAATTTACTGTAAGAACGCAGTTTCTTCGTGGTGGAGTCAAGGATGCTGTATAGATTGTTGATATTTGAACGAGATCAAAACAAACTGTCCTCTCCCTTCAATGCCATACCCCACACATTGGATATCCATGGCCAAGACTTGGATATAGATAGCATTGTGTGATGCAGTCTGAACCACTTGGTTTGTTCACATACAGGACAGGCAGCTATAGTGTATTTAAACAAAAGGTATATAAGCTTATAATCGCTGACTCGTCTGGAACAGAAGTTGTGAATTGTTATTTCACTTGGAGTAGACAGCACAACTGGTGGTATTCCACCTGCGTGTTTGACTGTTTCAATAACAAGTGTCAGTGAATTTGGGAGTTTTATATGACTCTGCCACTCTTCGACAGGGAGTCACCAATCATTTCCATCTCCCCTTATATCATTCTTCCCTGCTGGCAGTTTTCAATCCTGTTAAGAGGAGAAGAATTACTGGAAAAAATAAAACACTTACATCTCTCTAACACTTTAAACTGAAATTGTGGTCCAACCTTATGCATCAGTTATAGCATTCATTGAACTATATACTTCCATATCAAAGGAAGCACATGCACACAAAACAATAAGCTATACAAATATTTACTGTAGGGTTTACTGTCTTCTGCAGAACATAAACTTGCTGCTTTTGTGTATTGTCACTTTTGCAACTGTTATTTTTTCCCCTATAAATGTGGACATAAGCTCATGTAAACTTCTCACACTTGTGTGTACAATAACTTCTCACACTCGAGTGTACAATAACTTACAAATGCTGTTTAGCGACGAGAAAGAGATAACTTTCTGTTAAGAGGCATATTGGCCTACCTCACATCTGTGACAGTGACATAATTCTTTGAACCCCACAAACACACTTCTGTGTTCAAACTGCTATTATATTATAATATTGTTACATTATAACATACTACAAACATAACACAAACAAGACATACTAATTACTCATTGTTTGACCCATACATTGTATTTATAAATGGACAATCCCTCCCATAGCGTTTATCAAGAACAGATTGGCATTTGACTCCCTTTTGCAGCCAGCCTAAATGAACCATTCAATGAACTGCAGGGTTTGCTGGTGGGAAATGTTTCTTTTTCCTGCATGGATGGTGAGCGGGCGAATGGTTGTGGTGGCGTCTTGTGGACCGGGAGTTTGGCGTGAGTGAGCCTTTTTCTTTTTTTCTAAATTGCCTTGCGCTGTCTGGCTACTTGTGCAGAAACAGATTTGAGCGTATCTCATTGACATTGGTAGGCTTGGCCTGCTGGTGCAGTTGGGCATCATGCCCACTGCCGCAGGTTTAGGCCCGGGCTTAGACAAGCTGTCATGTCGGCATTTGGCAAGGTTTCGCCCGTTGAAAACGTGTCGGTCAAAGAATGTAGTTTAGCAGTGGGTGAAGTGGATGGCTATGACTGCATTAAATCAACAACTCGGTTGTCCTGGTTTTGGATTGCATAGAATGCACTAGTCGTGAGTGGCGTAGTATTTAGAGATCTGTATACTGCTGTCCTTCCCTTGGTTAATCCGGCAAAGAGGGTAATGATCTCAAACATCCCCCCTTTTTTTAAGAATGAAACGCTGGAAAAATAATTAACTAGATATGGAAGATTGATATCCTTAATAAAATTGCTGCCCCTTGGTTGTAAATCTCCCTTGCTCAAACATGTGTCCTTTAGAAGACAGGCTTTAATGATCCTCAATGACAATGATAGTGATTTAAACGTTACTTTCAAATTTAGGGTTGAGTTTGATTACATTATGTCACCTCGGATACTATGAAATGTTTTGGATGCGGTTTGGAAGGACATATGATTTGCTCTTGCTCACTTAAAACTCGGGAGAACGGCGCAAGTAGCCATGGAAACACAGGCAGTACTGGTAGGAACACTAGCAATGACAATGCCGCAGCTGGCGAGAGTACTAGTAGTGGCAGTAGCAGTAACGTCGATAACAACATTAGCCGCGGAAACACAGGCAGTAGGCCTACTGGCAAGAGTGCTGGCGATGACAACGCCGCAGCTGGCGAGGGTACTAGTGGCATTGGCTATAGCGGCGACAAAATAACGACAAATAGCGACAAAACTAATAATGCTGCTTTTTCCAGTAAGTCCAACATAACGACCATTAAGGCAGGTGAAGCCATAGTGATTGATGCCAGTAGCGCAAATGAATCCACTTCGACAAGCACAAGGTGGAGACTATGCAACAAACTGAAATTAGCTATATCGAGAAATTACATATTAACAGACGGCGTGAGAGTGGAGACACATAACCCTGACATGACCAGTACATGTAGGCCTAGTGTGGTAAACAACTCACAACAGAGTAAATGGGGAAGAAATTGTTTTAGAAGAAGGACATAAGTGTAGATGAAGACTTTGTAAAACCACAGAGCAAGAGAAGGCAGGAAAGTGTCCTAGAGCCATCATTGATAATCGAGGCAAAGATAAAAACAAAAATTATAGATCCATTGCTGTCAGTAGATGACTAAAACAATGATGATGGGGCTCCTATCACAGATGGCTGAAGATCTTCTACCTTTCTAAGAATTAGAAAGTTCTTAACAGGACACTATAGGCTTTAGAGCAGTGAAGGTTGAGTGTTTCTTCCCAGACTTGAAACTTTTCTTCAGTGCAACCAGGCAACATATGAAGAGGACAGGAGGTCTGGAGGATGCTTTCACTGAACAAGAGATTTTCCATTTAAAAAAAAAAACTAGTAGCAAAGGTTAGAGCTCAAATAACAGAAGATGAATAATTTTGTAGTGCTCTTGCAATCTTTCTCTACTTGTGTAATCCTCTTCCATTTTTCATATATGGCTACCATAAATCATAGGTACCTTAAATTTAAATGAAGCTAGAGATGGACAAAAATGAGCATCCTTTTTTAAGATGATGGAAATAAAAAAGTTAGATGTGGTTTTGCTACAAGAAACTCATAGCACTGATGACATTATGGTAAACTGAAGAAAGGAATATTCAGGTAAAGTCTTCATGAGTCATAAGACAAACAACAGTGGTGGGGTTGGTTTTCTATTTACACGAAATTGCTTTGCACTCTCTTACCAGGTAGACGACATAATTCCAGGTCGACTATTAAAGAAAAATGTCCAGCTTGAAGCAGTGTATCTCTATAAATGTATAAATGTAAGCACCAAATGTAGGTGCAGAAAGTATATCTTTTCTCAATAAGTTGGGTGAAGTAATAGAGGGGTGCAGTAGCAAAGACTTCATGTTCTTTGGAGGTGATTTTAATTGTACCATGGAGGATACTTTAGACCGAAACCATGTTGAACCACATTCCGCCTCTCAGAGGTGCTTTAGGCTTCTTACTGAAGCCAATGAGCTTCTTGATTTGTGACATGGGACATAGTGGCAATTCACCTGGTCTCACACTAGACAACTTCATGTCACTAGCTAGGCTTGAACATTTATATTGCTTCAAGCATCAGTTAAATGTTTTCAGAGATTGTTGCATCAAACCTTTGGACTTCTCTGATCACTCTTTGGTACAGTGTTCTTTTATTTAGAAACATTTTAAACCACACAGTGCATTTTGGCACTTTAACACAGCACTCCTCCTAGATAACAACTTTAAAATCCCTTTGTTTTTGTATGGAGTAAACACAGTCAAATTAAGTCTGTCTTTTACAACAGTGGTGTGATGTTGGCAAGGTTTTAATTTAACAGTTTTGTCAACAGTATACTCACAATGTATCTAGAGACATGGCTGCATCAATGAAAAATCTGGAAACTGACATTGTAGAACTGCAGTTTTTGAATGATTCCACAGGAGATCGAGACCATATCCAGGCACTCAAATCCAAAAAAAGTACTTTGGCAAACCTGCTAGGCTTTGCAGCACAGGGAGTGCAGATTCGGTCACGTTTTATAAACGCCACTCAGATATTCTACTTTTTTTTTGGCCTAAAATGCAAGAACGGTCAAAGTAAGACTATTTTCTTGTGTAATGTAATTTTTTAACTCCCTGAGGTGCGGCAATATGTAACACTCTTCTATGGTGGACTTTATACATCAAGTTCATGGAAGTGAAAATTTATACAAGGGTCTTCTGGTGGTTAGTGAGGATTCTTTGGTTGGGCTTGAGGAAAAATATGTTTTATAAACATTTCTCGGAGGTATTTGGAAATTACTTGTGTTCAGTCCTGAAAGACAGCTTGTAAAAAGGATTACTGCTCCAAAGCTGTAGAAGAGCAGTTGCTTAAGAATGCAAGGATTACTGCCCCAAAGCTGTAGAAGAGCTGTACTAAATTCCCCATGTTACTAATACGTATATGTTGTTGTTATTTGATCAGGCATCGTTTGGCCTGCTATATGTTAGTAGGGTCCTACTGCCCCGAGTGAGACAGCCGAAGCGATCTAGGTAGATCGTTGATACGGGTGAAATTGCCTCGTTGAGTTGTATGCAAAGGCACGGGAAGGAGGGTGCTGAGGGCGCTGCAGCACCCCCTATTGACCAGGGGTGAAAAACAAAGATTTGAATATTTTACAGTAACTAGGCTGAGGGTATCTTAACATTTATTTTGCATGTTGCACATCATATGATAAGACGTCTGTTATAAATTTGACAAAAAATATATATTTAAAAATTGCGAATTTAATTCGCTCTATTTGAGTTGACGTGATTTGGCGGGAAATGTACGCTAGCTACCTGGAGAATATAGAGAATGCCGCAGAAAATAATACTTGATTTTTTCACAAGTAAAAGCCCCAAAAAATCCAAAAAATATAAAGAAACAGGAGGAGAGGAAGATCCGGTTTCCTGTAGTAGGCATCGGAGTGTGTCTGTGGCTACTATACCTGCTCAATAATCCTCTAGTGTGTTCGCTGCTGATAACATTCAAGAGCTGGATATAGCAACGCAAGCGATAATAGCATTACCATCTCAGACACCCACTGCTGGATTTGAGAAGCCATGTCAGCCCAACGCAAGCTTTCCAGGGAGGAGATTTGGGACAGAAACATTTGAACGATCATTTCAACCTAACTGGTTTTTGGAGTGGCCGTGGCTGCACTATGCGGCAGATATAAACTGTGCGTTTTGTTTGCTGCAAAGCAAGAGAGAAGGGGTTCCGCCATATGGAAGGAAAGATCAGTCCCTTCACGAGTGGGGGATTTTTCAACTGGCGTAAAGCGATCACCAAGTTTGCCCACCATGATTTATCTGACATCCATGTGGATTTGGTTAGAATGCTGACATGTCTTAGCAACAAACCCATAGCAACCATGCTTTCTGAGCAGGCAGAGAAAGACCAGAAAATTGCAAGGACAATTTTGGAGCTGCTTTTTAGATCTCTAAAATTTCTTGGATGCGAGGGCCTTCCGCTGCGGGGGCACAGCCATCGAGACAGTGTTTTATGGCAACTAATGATGGAGTGCACGTATGATTTGCCAAAGGCACGTGAGACAACTGGATGTCCGACAAAATTAAAAAGAAATGTTGGCACATGCAGTCCAGAGGGCAAATGTGCACGAGGCGAGGGGACGTTCGTTCTTTGGACTAACGGCTGATGGAACAATTGACGTAAGTGTGTCGGAGCAGTTTTCTTGTAGTTTACAATATGTGGACAAAAACTTATCAGTCGCAAATGTTTTTCTTAGATTCTACAATGCTCCTAACACCACGGCAGACACTTTTTTTTGCATCAAAGACATATTTATACGTCTAAACTTGCCGATGGATCGCCTTCAAGGATTTTGTTTTGATGGCGCAAGTAACATGTCTGGACGTTTTGCAGGTGTCCAGGCAAAACTGAAAGCACAATGTCCCACTGCGCTGTACATTGCAGCAACCATACGCTGGATTTGATTTTGCAAGAAGTTGCTAGGGAGGTACGTCTTGTCGCAGACACGCTCAATTTGCAGTTTGCAGAGTCTCTCTGTTGCAATTTGGGAATCATCAAAGCTCAAGACACTTTTCCTGTCACTTTTTGGAGCTGACGATGTTGTTTGCAACATACTGTCATTGTGCCCAACAAGATGGGCAGTGTGCACAAAGGCAATCAGGCATGCTTGCTCATCATATGCAATGCTTTTAGAGACACTTAAAGTGCTTCAGCAAGACAAAACTGTAAGAGGTGACACACGTGCGAAGTTATCGGGTGTATACAGGCAAGCAATGAAGGCGAGGACATACTTTGGCCTGGTAAGCTGTGAAGCCCTGTTTGAGCCATGCGAAGCAGTGGCCAAAATACTCCAAAACAAAAAGGCAAGCGCAGGCGATGCACTGGAGTGTGTTAATATACTCCAACAACGCATGCATGCCCTGCGTGATGATGCCTATGTGCACAAATTAGTGTCAAAAGTCAATGCATGTGCAGCGCAGAACAATTTACAAATGCCAGATCCAAGAACCAGCAGAACCCCGGCTCGTTTGAGAGACACGCAGATTGTGCAGGATGTCACACCATGCACAGGACATAACCAGTGGCAACGTGAATTCTTTCAAGGAGTGAACCTTATAACATCAGAGCTGGACTGTCGATTTGATCAGCCTGGAATGAAAGTTGCCGCCCAGAGAGAGAAGACCATTTAGATGCTGTAATAGGCCACTATTCAGGCTTGGATGACATTGCCACCCATCTCCCTGGTCAGGTTGACAAGTCTCTCCTGCCCATGCACCTCACACTTCTGGGTAATCTTACTAAAGACAAAGGACTAAGAACAGTCACCGACATTGTATCTTTCTGGGGGAGCCTGCATCCACAAACTCAGGAACTGTTGAAAGAGGTAGAGAAGTTTATGGAACTTTGTCTCTGCCTGCCCGTGTCTGTCGCCTCCTCCGAGAGGTCATCCTCCATACTTCGGAGGCTAAAAACGTGGTTACGGAGTACCATGACACAGAAAAGACTAACACACACGGCCTTGCTCAACGTCCATCTAGATATTTTGGACAGGTTGGACATTGAGCCTTTAATGAAAATATTTGTTCATTTGTTCAGGTGACCAGCTACGCAGGGACCCTCCATGTTTATCTTCGCCCGGAACCGTCAACAACAAGATAGTGTGTAGATCTGGTCAGGAGTATTGTCAGCCAGTCTTGCCAGCTGGACGTGGGCATGGGGCCATGAACCTCACCCCATCCAGAGCAGGGCTGGTACAGCCAGCATGAAGAGGTACATGATGAATGCATTTTACCATATAGCACTATACTAAGTGGATCTATTTGCCCTTCATCACACCACTCACGATGTTAAGGCCCAGCCCAAGAAGCTGCACTCCACCCTCCAATTCCAATTGAAGACTTAATGTCAGACTCCTCAAATTGGCTGAACCAACATCAAAACTGAAGCCAACCTATTCCACAGCAGCCTTTATCTCAAATGTCTGGACACATCACCCAGCGTCCAGATAATCTCTTTATAAGATCATCGCTGCTCACAACCACGGCAGCGCTACAACCAGTAAATCCAACACCTCCTTATCCAAGCTTGAGGCAGCAGAGTGATATGTTGACACAATCTCTACCTCAGACAGTTGAAACTACCTTACCAGAACCTAGCTACGACGCTGAAGTCCCTCTTCTGAGAACCTGTCAGGTGGAGTGTTTCCCGGAGAAGCTTACGTGTCTCCGAGCTGGAAAGCCAGTTTTGTCCAGCAGTAAACTGAGTATGCTGTCACCTGAGCTGGATAATTCAACGAGCCTAATTTAGGTTGTAGGACGTTTTCGTCGCCTGGAGCAAACTTGCTCTACTGAAATCCACCCGATAGTCCTCGATCCGCACCACACAGTGACTAGACTTCTTATCCAGGATGTGGACTCTTGCTTGCTGCATCCAGGACTCAACCATGTCTTTGCTGAGATCAGACGCCGATACTGAATCTTACGTGGGCGACAGACAATCAAGCATTACCAGAGTACCTGTTTGGAATGCAGAAAATGGAGAAGCAAACCAACTGTGCTGATGATGGCGGATCTTCCCCCTGCACGCCTACGACTCTTACGGCCTCCTTTCTTTTCAACAAGTGTGGCCTGTTTTGGACCCTACCTCGTGAAGATCGGGCGCCACAATGAGAAGCGGTGGGGTGTCATATTTAAATGTCTCACTACCAGGTGTGTACATTTGGAGTTATATATACCAGATGAGATCTTCAATTTGATGGCCGACAACACAAATGTTTATGCCATGCAAAGTGATACACTAGGTTTCAAACCGACAAATCCAAGAGATATCCGAACCGTAATCGGTCTCCACCTTGCCATGGGAGTGCTGAAAATGCCATGAGTCTTCATGTACTGGGAAGCTGGACATTGGTATTTTTCAAAACACAATAGATTCTTCTAGCTCTGGTCACATTTGCATTTGGTCAACAAATTTGAGAAGCCAGCTGAAAACAATGTGTTTTTCAAGGTATGTCCTCTCTATGATGTCATATGCAGTAGATGCTTGGAGCTTCCTGTAGATGAGAACCTTTGCGTTGAGGATCACATGGTGCCATTTCGCGGAACTCTGTCTGTCAAACAGTTCATCAAAGGCAAGCCACACCCATGGGGGGTAAAAATATACTTCCTGTGTGGAAAAAGTGGAATGGCCTACGACTTCCTGCTGCACCAAGGCACTACTATGGAGCTATCACAAGAGCACAGGAAGCAGCTAGGACTTGGAGCTGGAGTGGTGCATAATCTTTGCCAGCGGAACACCGAGGCCAACCACAAGTTGTATTTTGACAATTATTTCACAACGTACAATCTTCTGGAGCTGCTGACTGAGAAGAAAATCAATGCCGCTGAGACAGCAAGGGTCTCTCGCTTTGCCAGGCCTCCTCTACAGTCTGACAAAGAGATAACCAAAAAGCCTTGAAGAAGCTGTGATGAAGTTGTAAGCCGTGATGGTAAGGTGGCACTGGTAAAATGGCATGACAACAGAGCAGTTGTCATGGCCTCCAACTTCATCGGTGTTGGCAGAATGAATAAAGTGGTGGGACAAAAAGAAGGCCCAATTTTTGATGGTCCCGTCCAGACGTGGTTAAGCTGTACAATGAATCAATGGGCGGCGTTGACCTATTTAATCAGCTTCTCAGCCTGTAGCGTACAGACTGACAAAAGTGGAGCCTGAGAATGATCACACATGCTTTTGACATGACTGTGGTCAACAGTTGGTTTGAGTACAGGCTGGACGCCAAGAGGGCCAATATCCAGACCAAAGACATCAAGGATCTCCTCCATTTCAAGATGAATGTGGCCCAGTGTCTGGTGAGAGTCCATAAAACAGTGGCAGCAAAACGTGGAAGACCCAGTATGTCTCCAGAAACACAGCGTGTCCCCCACAGACCAGCTCACAGACCAGTCCAGGATGGCCTTTATGTGAAGTGCAGTATGACATGGTTGTCCACATGCCAAATTATGATGAAAAGACAGAGGCTACCAGATGCCATACTGTACAGGAAAGACACACGTACAGTATTTTGTGACAAGTGCAACATCCACACCAAAACTGCTTCAAGGCTGCTCATCGAAAATGAGTATACATGAAAACATCCACAAGCTGATGTCTTCTCAAGTTCCATTTCCATTCCAAGTAAACATGCTATCAGTTTTATTAGCCTACTATAAAAAGTATGGTTATGTGTTGGAAGTTCCACGATAGTTTAGGCCTACTGAAGGAAAAACTGATTTTTGTTTTCAGGTAATTTTATCTACAACCATACAGCTATTGTGTTCATACCGTATGCATGTTCAGATTGCGTCATTTCTCTATCTTCTTGCAGGCTCTGGGTTTTCCTGGTGATGACCTCACTGCTGCTCCTTACCCACGCTGTGATACCCCTTTCAAGTTCACGTGCATGTTCAGAACTGTACACAGGCTCAAAACCATGCAAACATCCAGTTCCAGATGTTTAGGTCATACCTGATTGATTACTGTGGAAATACCAAGCCTTATTTTTCTTAAGTTTTTATGACATTTTATGCCCATCTTGTCGTGGCGTCCATTGGAATGGACATAAAAAATGCTATTAAAAACGTTACCAAAAATGTTTTTTATACTTTGTTTTTATGTTAGAGGAGTCAGAATCAGGTAAAAAAAATGAAAGAATTGTACCCAGCCAAAAAAATTAAGTTGCATTTATCCGCCTATGCAGATATTGTTTTACTGGTAAGAACTCAGGGAGACATTGCTTCTTTATTACAAACTGTAAACAACTTAAGTTGTTTTTCGTCTGCTAAAGTAAACTAGACTAAGAGTGAAGCATTGATGTGGGTACATGCCCTAGACCAGGGGTGCCCAACCCTGGTCCTGCAGAGCTACTGCCATAATAAATGGATTGTTATCAGTCTCTGCAGAAGCCCATTGATTTGAGTCAGGTGTGTTGGAGCAGGGAGACATCTAAAACATGCAGGGCAGTAGCTCTCCAGGACCAGGGTTGGGCACCCCTGCCCTAGACAGATACTCACTCTGCCAGGAGCGCTAATGTTGAATAGAGATGGTTTACAATATCTGGGGATCTTAGGGGATGAGTCCTTCATGTTAAACAACTGGGACAATGTAATAAAAAAATGGCGTCTACAAAAATTAAAATGGATTGTACCAAACTTGTCATAGAGGCCGCAGTTTAATTATAAACAACCTAGTAACATTGGTTTTGTGGTATCGACTGGCTTGTGTGGACCCGCCCCCACGTCTTGTGGCGAAAGCACAAGCTGTGCTAGTAAACTTTTTTTCTGGGAAAACCTTCACTGGATTCCCCAGTGCACGCTGTTTCTGTCAAAGGAGGAAGGCGGACAAGGAATTGTACACTTGGCCAGCAGGGGTGCTACCCTTCAAATGCAGTACATCCTAAAACCGCTAACTAGACCAACAGATGTAATCTGGACACCAATATCTTGAGCTATACTGCAATGATTTGGAGGTTTGGGGATTGGATTCCACACTGTTCTTAATGGATCTAAAGACTTGTTGCAACCTACTGTCATGAAACTCTTCTGTGGAGCCAAATTAGTTAATTTAGGACAGGTTGTACCATGTAGCTGGACCTGACCTGAGCAATTATGAAAAACTGGCTAGTCACCAGAGATCTGAGAGGTAAAACAATGTATGCGTTAGTAGATTGTAGGTTGGTAGATAATAAAACGTTTAAAGCTGGGAGGCCTGACACACCATGGAGAGCTTACTTCTTTATAAATATAAACGACAAGCCAAACTGGGAAACATTGTATAAGCCACCTTTGGTTAAAAAAGTGAGATTTTCAGT
>JAODLL010061672.1:5115-17826 GCA_026546735.1 Forbesichthys agassizii | reverse complement strand
TTTGCTGTTTGTACGAATTGTTTTGAGAAATGTACATGCTGGTTTGCAACTGTTAAGAATGAATCGAAAAATGTACCAAAGCGACTGAGAAAAACTGTAACTCAGTGCCCAGGGGCATGGAAAGCCACAACAGATATCCTTGGTGGCGAAACAGTGACTCAGGATTTTTCTTCAGGCGTGGATAGGTTGGGCCCAGGGGAGTTTTGGAAGCACTTTATGAGTGGGACGGTGCTGTGGGAGTGTGTTATGTTGATGGCTCTCCCACAGCATTATGTCTAGAGGCCAATGAGTCTTTCTTCTTAATCCAGAGACCAATAGAGCTCCACACAGCTATTGTTTCATTATGGTCCACGTTACAGCTCCACAGTGGTGTCTTCTCTCTTCATCACCATACCACCGCAATACCAAAATGGGACCCTCCGGAAAACGGGTTCTAGTGCATGAGTTTCTCTTCCCTATAGGCCTAAAACGAATCTATAGGACCTGGTAAAAACCGGCCATTAGTAAATATTGGAGAATTCAGATATATAGCGAGGAATACTGAAGGACAGGGGGCACGAGGGGGCTTTTTCAGAAAGGTTGTGATTGCTCTGAAAGACAAATCACTGTAGGTGTCCGCCTCTGCTGCCAAAGCAAATGAATTAATGAGTAACAAATCAATTAAGCAATTGATTAAAGTACATTACCCTTATGGTTTACAACTGATACCATTTAATACAGATTGTACGCAAGTTAAAGCTGTTTACAGCAGATCACACTAGAAAGGATAATACCTTAACAGTATATAATTGGATGAGGTAAGTATTAGCGGAGCAGCAAATACACATTATCTATACTGTATGTAGCGGTAGCCTTTAGCCTAGCGACAGGGTGAGATTCTGCTAGGTTCAAAATCACTTTTGTACACTTACAACAAACGCCTGCAAAGAAGAAGCATTAGTGGTTGAGCACTCATCTACCATGTTGAGTCATATTCTAGTGAAGCTGTTCATTAGTGCCTAGACAGTGTGCATGCGAGCTAGCAGGTCTTATAATAGCACTCCCTCTATCATAGGCTACATGTATTATGTTTAAGGTGAGATATACTGCATTCCGTGTAGAACAAGGACACCTTCTGAGCACAGACACGGCGTGACTCCTCTCTCTCCGTGGGCGAATTACATACGTGACACGGAGAGAGCATCTGCTCGACGCAGGACAGCCGCCGGAGGCTATAGGAGCAGATAACAACCTGCCGTACGGCGCACTGCCTCCTTAAAGACCCTCCGTCCCGATCATTGCTCCCGCCTGCATCAAATTAAAAATACATTCCGGTCCGCCGGTGTCAGCCGCTCTGTTTAAATGCACATATCTCTGTCACGTTTGGCCTACTGAGTCACACACACACACACACACAACGGTTTAAACCCGAGAATCAATAACTGCAGTCAAGCAGGCTGGTGGTCTCTTTGGAGGAAAACACAAAGGGCCGAGAGAACAGCGGTGCGGACAGACATGCAGGCTTCCCTTTCAGGACTCTTTAATAACACATTTGGGGCAGTACTCCACTTTTACTTGCTACTAATGCAATGATGTTTTGAGCAATTGAATGTCCTCCAGTACCGTGCATGGCAAAGGTGTCAGGACTGAGGGAGAAAATACGAACAAATGTACCCATAATCAGCTATGAAATTAACTGAAATGTATTATCTACCAATTCAAAAACAAGTAATGAATAGTGTACTGTACTGTGCATGACTAGAGCAAATAATAATGTTTAATACTCACTAATCCAATTTAATTATCTGCAAAAAAATAATATATGGAATTAGATATAGAAATAACTGCCCGCTTTAGGTAAAATTGTTTTTCTAGCACATAGGACAAAATCTATTTTAGACTTACTGTAAACCATGCACTTTCAATGTGCATGGAGCAAATCATTCTGGTCAAATGGTTTCCTAGAAATTGCTTGTGTTAATGTCTGCATCCTGGTTGGTTCCCCACAGATAGGCCTACTATAGAGAGCCGACGTCACTTCCGCATTGTGGGACCTTAGTTTGGAAAAAATATGTATGGTAGTCAAATATTTTTAGATCCCGTTTGAATTGTGACACGAAGTACACATATGATGTGTGTCTATATAAAACCTAATTGTTCATGTCAAGAACGTTGCAGTTTGTTGTGAAACTATAAAATAATCTTTAGTTTTATGTTGAACAGCTCAGTGAACTACAGCTTTCGTCTCGCACAGCACACGTCACCATAACAACGCTTTCTTCGGCTTGAGGATTGTGGCGCGAAAACGTCATGACACTTAATGCGACACGGGGTTTGTAGTCTTACTAATTACATATTTTCAGTCTTATACTTCTACAAATGAATGACAAACTGAGACTTTCTTGACTCAAATTATTTTCTTTTAAATAGTCAAACATCATATGTGTGCTTCGTGTCACACAAATAATTGTATTCTTGCCGTTGACTACCTAGTACCTAATGTACTACATATTTTTTCCAAACTAAGGTTCAATAATGCAGCCCCATAAAGTGACTTCGGCTCTCTATACATTGACACACAAAGCCAGTAAAACTAGAAGAAAAATAAGTAATTTCACAACGGTAAGGTGCAACTGATACTATATTCAGCTAATTTAATACAGATATGAATTGCATTATATAATGCAAGTTAATACTTAACATAATGTCAACACAGAAGTGTATTGTATATCAATAGAGATGGTGTTTATCACATCTTGGAGGCAATATCATTTCCTGCCCTGTCCAACATTACATACGACTGTAAAATGTATTCTTCCATGAAGCCCTGTGGTAAGAACCATTCCAAAGACCTGTCAGGTGGTCTATTGCCATGTGACAAATATCTTTACCAATGGACCTTTCAAATGGGATCTGCTTCACTTGAATTATTGAAGTCAGTCTGGGAAATATATGGTAAAAAAAAATCCATCCATATTCCCTATGCATAATGTTTTAATGCGCTGATAATTTACCATCTCTGAAGCTTCAATTCTCAACAAGTTAGGTCCAGTGTCACGTTAAAGGTGAAGTAAGTGATTATAATCTACTGATTATAGTCAAATTCAGCGAATATCTGTGTGCGTGCTGAAATAATACTCTGAATATAGCCCAGGCTCTGTGAATGGGAACACAAACACATGGTAGACCGCACCACACACCACCACTATCCTAGCCTTTGCCATGTGTGCCCAATGTGGAGGTGGAGTTTCTGAAAGAACAATATATCTAGAGAAGTGTTAATGTTTTTGTCAAGTTCAAATATCAATGGTCTTTGGAATCCCTGACTCCACCTTTAATAAAGTGCAAGAGCCCATGCTATGAGCTGTGCCAACCCACAAAAATGCATTTGATATCACTGACTTATCTTGAGGCTTGCAAAGGGGTGACATTTTATTTCTCAGTGTTTGCTATACGGTACAATGTCAAGAACATTCCCCTAGCTATAGGGCTGTGTATCGGCAAGAATCTGGCAATAATATACGTATCACGATACAGGGGTTTGATATATTGTGATATATTGCGATACTGTAAGCAAGGCAATATATTGCCATTTCTAACTTGTGGAATGTGTGTGTGTGGGGCCACTGCTAAAAAGAACAAAAATGTATGTAAACTTGCTCAGGTACTTCAGATGGAAATTATCTTTAAACTAAATCTGGTAACAAGCATCTTTCCTCTCTTTTGAGGTTAGTGTATTTTGTACATAGTCCCTTTTTACAAATAAATTGAGTAAAAAAAACACAATTTTACAGAATCGATATAGTATCGCAGACCATAATATCGCGATACTCAGGTGTATCAATATTCGCATGCACACAGCGTGCACGCACACGGGCACGCGCACACACACACACACATACACAAGGGGTAAATGTCTAGCATGACAGAAAGATGGCTAAAAATAGTCGTTCCTCTTCTCCTCCTCCTACCATTTCTCTAAATGTAATGCATACTACCCTGGGCCAAGATCCACGCCAGTGATGTTGCCATTGTTTGTTAGGAAACAGCGCGCGAAACGAAGAGCAAAGCGGAACAGTCCATTTTCATCAGCATGCCATTCAACCTTTCCCTTCCCAAACGACTGTGTCTAATTCAGTCCTTTAAATTCATTATATGAGCACGTCTGAGCCCTTACAGTGGGCTGTGACCTTGGCTATCCTTATAGCCTTAAGTGAACGTGTTCTCCTGCGATCTTTGTGTGACTCTTTCTCTACCACGAGTGCAGTATAGGCTACATTTCAATGCGAGAGGCCGGCAGAAACGCTTTAAATGAACCAAAAATGGCATCTTCGCCGACAGAAAATGACCGGCATCAAACCCCTGGGCTGGAAGCTCTTCCGTGTCTGACGCTGAAAGCTGTGAAAAATGTGGGCTTAAGGGGAAAAAAAACCCCCACCTAGATGAAACCTCGGTGTAAAAGCACAACATGATACCGACAAACAACACAGTACCGAAGGTCAAAAATATCGCCTTGCCTGTCAGCAAGCTGTACACTGCTGACAGGCCGAATCTAATGAGAGAGCCCCTCATTCCCATTGCTTGTGCAGAGCCTTTTCTCACACTGAAAAGCAGCCACAATGTTCACATTTTGTCATGTGTTCAAAACGACTGCAGGCTACATTGAAACACATTGTACATTGAAAAGGGGCTAGGTGGGTTGAGTTGCCAGTGCAGATTGTAGTCCCCCCCTCTTCCCCGCACACACACACACACACACACACCCTGGTCTCAGGCAAATAGTTTCTCTTAATTGGCTGGAGCTTCCCCTTTCCCACCGCGGTCATGGTCATGTCAGGGTGGAGACAAAACACTTGCCACAGCTTGACCTGAATATTCGCCCCCGGGGGCCACAGACAGGGGAAGGTTGGGGGGAATACTGGGTAGAGTGCCATTCAAAGGCCGGATCTTACTAATCCAGCCAAGGACAACATAGCCTCCTCCCGAGTGCTAAACAGTCTTATATGGTATAACTGTGTGCCTGTGTGTGTGCGTGCGTGTGTCTGTGTTGTCTACAGTACTTCCTCTCACTACAGAGTGGAGGCTGACATTACAAGTGTCAAGTCTTGAAGACTACATTACGTGGCATTTCTGTTTATATCTTGAGGCTTACAATGGACGTCTGTTGGGGATTGACGGTTAACATTTGCTCTGTGCCGGCTACTGGGATATTCAATGTCATGCAATTAACTGTCTGCCACTGTGGGAGGTCAGCAAATGAAAATCAATTAATTACTCCAGAGCTTACTGCTTCAAGTCCACATTGTGCCTTTAATAGCAGGACTATGGTGATACATAAGGATATATGTGGAATAGCATTGGTAATATTTTTTGTGTGGAATTGTGGTTGGAATGAATCCATGTTTGAAAATAGTAACAACATAGAGGCTAATAGGACAATGAGTGCAGCTTGACCTTAATGTTACCTTAAAGCTAGACTCTAGTGCCATCTATTGAAAACATCCACTCTAAATCATTATTCTATTACAACATGAGACATGGTGCCTTGTATTGTGTTTTTGCTAAGAGTAGATGCCACGATTTCTTTCTTCGCAAGATATAGCCTACGCTTTCACAAAGACACGTAGGCTACAGTATACAGCATACTATAGATTACTTGTTGCCTACGTGTCTTCAGTGCGTTGTTACATTTGACGAGAAAGAGTATACATACAGTATCTTGAATTTTTTAATAAAAAGCACATCCAGGACTGCGCCAAACCGCGACGGAGGCACCACCACTGCGCAGAGTGATTATGTCGAGTGGTAAAACTTATGACGGGAGGGGGTGTGGAGGTGGATGGGAAGGGGGGCGCGGGTGTAGGGATTGTAGCGAAATCCAATCGAACGCAGACTCGCTTTATTAAAGCGACTGACCAAAAAATCTAACAGAACGTTGAAATCATTACCTTCTTTAAGCAGGCGTGAGTGGATGAGGAAGATGAGAAAACAGCATACCGCCGCTCCGGTGAGTGCCCACGCAACTCTGAGCAGCTGCATCCTGGCGAGGGATTCTGACGGACCAACACAGCCACCTCAACTCTCTCCCGCACACACACACATGCAAACGAGCGCACGCACACACTCCCTCAGACTTCCATTATGTTGCCAGTCTGTGTGGTGCAGCTCCCCGCGACCACAAGGGAGATTAGCAAAAAAAATGAATAAATCCCACTTTATAGTCCAAATGAGCTATAATAAAAGAAAAGCGTGGATTCCGTGCAAATCCGTAACAAAAACACTGCCTCTTCCGTTACACTTGATTCCGGTGGCTGGGCGTATAAACGACAGTTTAACACCTATTACCGTCTGCAGCAATTACATTTTTCTCGCTAATACTTCTATAGTATATATATATTCCCCGGGTTGAAGTCTCGGTCACGACTGGTTTGGTGTCGAGGGTGCATAAATGTGGTGAATCTGTGCGCAGGCGATCAGTGATCCCCGCGGTATGTTCCGCACATTTCTCCTCCAGCACAGATCCCCAGTATCTCCGCTTTGCAGTCTCCGTACCTCTCTGTTTCTCCCCTCGCGGCGCGCACACTTTCTTCGTCTCGCTGTCTCCTTCAGTTGAATGTCGATCTTGCCATTTTACGCACGGGTGGTAGTAGTTTTACCATCGACGCATTCTCTGGAAAGCCCACGCAAATGTTTGGTTGTACATGTCACACCTCTCGCTTAGATATTCAGTTTCAATTATTCGCGCTCAATAAACCCTACAGCAATTTCCTTTTACTTTTCTTTGGAGTCAAAAAAAAAGTGTCAAATTGCGCAAATCTTCATCCCAAAGCACGGTCCTTGTCAGTTGTTTAGGCTATATTATCGACGAGGATGAACATAGTTTCAGGTAGTCATGAATAGCGCAACTGCCGTCTTTCTCTCACATACGCGCACATACACAAAGTATCTACTCTCTCTCTCTCTCTCTCTCTCTCTCTCTCTCTCTCTCTCTCTCTCTCTCTCTCAGTTCCTAGGCTTGCCCCTCTTCTCCGACAGCAAATGCAGCAGCTTCGGACGAGAGCCCCCTACCTCCCCCAATCTGCTCGGATGCCGGTGACGTCACAAATCACCCAAATATCACTATGAGCAACTATGACAATAGAAAGAATGAGATAATAGTGCGCCATAATACTTTGCTATAGCCATAATACTTTGCTATATAAATAATGTAAACAACATTTGTTTCTTGTTTTTTACATACTATTTGTATGCACCTGTGCTATTGAGTATAGCTCCACTATTGCATCACCATAAGGCTTGCTAACAAGAATATTTTACCCACTCCAGTTCAGGTGTGGTCTACTTACAACGGTATATACATTTAGATATGCAGTAGATTTGTTTGACTTCGCTTCCAGTTATTACTTTCAAGTGGATATCTGCCTGTCTGGTTGGCAGTATCACGTAGCCTAACTGGAACCAGTGCTAGCCAATATTGAATAGTTAGAACAATGGATTGTGTAATCCCTTCCAGGAGAGTGCCAACGCAACACAGCCGTTGTTCTGCCAAGTGTGGACATGATACCAAAATTGAAATATCCAGACATAACGGCCCAGGCATCTTGTGGTCTTTGGGAGGTGTACGTGTTTATTTTCTCTCAGCATTTCTCTCATTCATAATTGAATCATATTGACATGAGTGCTTGACTGGCATATCCATTCAAACCAGAAAGCTGCCACTGCAGTGTCAATAAGGTGACACCCCACAGCTAGCAGTAATTATCTGATAACCGTGTTATCGTTCGCGTATGTGTGGTGTGGGTGTGTGTGTGTGCGTGCGTGTGTGTGTGTGCGCATGTGCGTCAGAGACAGAACGGGTACAACTGTTTGCTTGCATGTGGAAATCATTGTTTATGTTTGGGGAGGCAGGGTGTCTGTGTGCCGTATATGTAGTTACACAAGTGTGTTTGTGTGCGTCTGTGTGATTATCCGCCCGTGCATAGCAGTGTGTCTGTATGCATATGTGGAGGTTTGTGTGTATGTGTTGGGGAGGGGGGCATGTTTAATTCCTCCACAGAAGGCTCTGCTCTCACGCTGTGATTCATCAATCTACTGGACAGAAGCTAACGAAGACCTGTCCAAGATATGCCGACAAGGATTTCGGGCTGGGAGCATTGGATGTGTGTGTCTGTTTTATATTAACATATGCTAATCATTTACCATAAACAGTTGAAGGGGATTTAATATAGAAACAAAAATGTACGTAAGGTAAACCATGTTAAATCTACGTAAATATAAGTAAAAACTTTTTACAGCATTGCAATAAATGTATCCGCAAGTAATGTCTAATTGTGCATTAACTATATTATGAAATTACACACTGTAATGGAACCAGATCTTACACACTATCACTTTAAATCTGGTACCATCATATGATTCAGTAAATGAACAATGCAACATACATTTAAACATTGAAAGAAAAAGTTTTAAATTGCAAAGAAGCATTCAAAACATTTACAAATTATTTCAGTACTTTCTTTTTTCACCTGAGAAACCGATGAACATTGCTGTATAAGCAACTCACAGTGTAGAGCTATACAAATCATCTAGTTAGAAATGAGCACAGGTGCGCCAGAAAGCTTGTTTTACGCTAGGTATTATCAAGCATTTACCACAATCTTCTACTTTTACAATGCAGGCAGGCAGACATCAAATACAACTGATTAAAAGAAATACGCATTTCGGTGAATCCATTTTGTTTTCTGATAGGTGACCGTACACCTCCCACTCGAGCTTGCTGTTGTGACTCCTCTCTCACTCCTGTCTCGACTCCAGTTGCCACCTCCTCGCAGCAGAGCCTCCCCTTGCCAGGAGCCAGGGGAGGCGTTAACTCTCTTGTCCTCTGCGCAGGTCACTGGCTCGGTGCCAGACAAGAGCCCGTGCCAATAAAAGCCATGACTAATGGCCTAAAACTTCTACATTCGCTGCGTTTCCCATTATTCTACACGGCTGATAAATCTGAAGGTGGCTTTAATCAGCAGGGAAAAGGGCCGGACTTACGGCAGCGTGTCCGCAGGGATGTCGAGCACAAAAGAGTCCAGCATTTTAATCAGAGGGGGAAAATTTGAGATATGGCTTTTCTGCGCTGACCCAGTTTGTCTTCTGACAGGTGCTTGTGCAGAACATGCACTCTCGCTCCATGTCGAGAGACTGTGGCTGGTAGTGCTATTCTCTCAGGTGAGATGCAGACCTTAAATGGGAACTCCTATTTGGTTCCAAAATAATCTAATTAGAATTGAATCCCGCAGTCTGTCTGGGAATGTTCGGAGTGCGCCGTGGGACTAGAGTCTGCACCATCAGTCCAGTAGAATTGAAATGAGTTTGCATAACTGTCCAATGAAATTGTTATATGAGTTCCTACTGCCCAATAGTATTGCAATGAGTTGAAATAGCATTTGTATTGTAATGAGTGGACTTCATTCCAATACAGTACCGTATTGTGATTTGACAGTACTGGTAGACCAAAACAAGGTTTTAGTAATTCAGTCTGGAAATATCTATTTATTTCTCTATTTAATATTGTTATGAAAAAATGCCATGCAGGGATAGTTATGCAATCAGCACCCTATGATGAACTACTGGTGTGATGGTTGGTCGAAGTTAGATGGTTAGATGAATCCAATCACCTGACAAGTTTTCTTTAACTTAACAGGTTTAGTAATAGGTTAATTGACATCTGTAATATTATTGAACATATAATTACTTTGTTTCAAACACATACTACCCAAAATGTAAAAGTATGGTTTGTTTAAAAATGGCCAGTGGAAAATGTAGAGGGTTCTGTCAAAAATGTACTAAAAAACTTTTAGCACATGTTCTCGTCAACGTCAATCAGAACCCTGTTGTGAAGCTGTTGGAGAACCAAGGTATTCATTACAAAACACCATTCTGCTCTCTGCCTCTCAGAATGTCATTTTCAGAACCCTTTACCAGGACTGCATGGAAGGGCTGCTATTGAATGTGTGCTTATCTTTCAGGACAGGGCTGATGGACATTGTGAGACAGTCCTTGGTAGTATTATCGCCTCCTATGATTTGATTCTTTCTGCTGAACTGCAGAACATATATATCTTTTTATGATTGGATGTACATGTATAGTTGAAATGTTGGAAGAGCTAATGGTTCGGGAAGAGTTGTTAGTATTCATTTTCCGTTTTTGATGACCATGTTACTATACAATCTCATGAACAATGAAACATTGGCTCATGATATTTCTGTTGCTTGGGCTTTTTAGAATATTCCACACTATCCCTAATCCCAGAACCATGTTGCAAAGGACCCAAATGCAATCAACATACCGTCAACACGATAACTAAAAAACTAAAACGGTCTCTTATTTACATCTTGTCTCGTTTGACAACATGGCACTGTAGGTGAAAACCTGTCCTTGCATTAACGTAATTAACAGTTTAATTAAAATGTACTGCAAATTACAGTATACTGATTTAATTGAGACAACATGAACAACATAGCTCTGTGATTAGATGATTGTGAACACAATGTTGTAGACTAAAGTTGTTATATTAACCATTTATTGTGCACTCTCTCACAAACATGCACAGACACACACGCACGCGCCATTAAGCTTTATTATGGAAAATACAATATCCTGAGAACACTAATGATACGTTTACACCTCGCCATCAACAGGCCCATCCTCTGGCCAAGCAAGTGATGAACAATTACACACACACACCTCCGTATTGCCTCTTTCATATCTTTCTACCTGTCATCCATACACCATTTACATACATTATATATATCCCCTTCATCCATCTTTTGTCATGATTCATTGCCAGTCCTTCCGCCTCACCTGACCTGGTCCATTATTCGCTAGCTGGAGTGCCACATTGTTGCCGAGAATCAGCGTGTTTTGATTGCGTTTGCGGGTTGAATATTCATTGGCATTTCCCACCCCCGGCCATCTCATATACTGTTCTGTCAACAGGCCGCTCAAAATGATGATGTGAATGTTTTAAAGTGACAGTATCGCAGGAAGAATTCAGTACAGCTGTATGTTCGTACACTTGAACAATGAACAAGAGGAATTTCCTCAAATTAAACAGAGCCCCAAATTAATAGCTAATATTGAATATAAACTTAAATAATTAAGGCATCCTCTTTTGCCGCCTGTTTACCATCCCTTAGTGGACACAAACAGGCTGAACAAGAAAGGGCTATTTAAAAACTAGCCCATTAAATTTAATAGGAAAATAAAGCATCAACAGAGATTATTTACCAAGCACAGTCATTGTCACTGGGGAGAGATGTGCCTAATGATGCTCATAAGAAACTCCTAAAATGACAACTACATAAAAGCTCATTCCCTTCTTGGTCAATAAGTCCTTCACTCAAAACTGCATCTTGGAGGAAGAAACATTCACAAAAACAAAGTATCCAAGTCAACTGACTAATCTAATAACTTTCTTTATCTTTAATCTTTAGAGAATGGCAATGTAAATTCATTACGTCATTTATTTATAAATCTTTTAACTGTAGAACAAAAGCAAAATGGTTAATATCCTTGCTAAAAAAACAGTTTGAGCTGGCAGGGCAAGTGAAAACACCATATTAGTATATAGTCAAATAAAAATAATAAAAACCGATGAGAAAAAATGACCGATAAACAAATACAAAATAATTAAACCCTTGGGACGGGGGTGCATAGAGAGAGAGAGGCCAACCTCTCATATGAGCTCTCTACCCTCTGTATAGAACAGTTCATCTGACGGTGAACACAGCAGATATTTGTACAAGTCAAACAGGAAAATGTCAATATGGAAATGAGAGACTCTAGATGTAACATGCCTTGCCAAAACTGTGTTCTGTGCTGGAGTTGAATGCCTCTCAAAGCCCACTTTGAGAAAACTATAGTCTTCTGCAAAAGCAGAATAGAACCCCTCTTTATAATAAAGGATTTAAACAGCAGTTGCAATCTTGCAATTCATAGTGACATCATCATAATGTTACAAGTGGTAGTTGGAGTTAGTTGATAGTCTAACAGGCCCTAGGCATTAGAGGATAGGATAGAAGTCTACAAATTTAGTCTAAACATGTTTTAAAGGTTAGGATAAAAAGCCTATAGATCAATAACCTTGACTGCTTATATTCCATATACCATACAGTAAGCTAATACTCTGCATCTTGTAGTATACTGAATATATCATGCATATCAGGGACTGCATTTTCACCCTCTGAGACAGAGAATGATCGAGGAACAATTGAGAAAAACAAAACTAGATGGCTCTAAAGCAGAGAAGGGCGCAGCCTCCGCAGTCTCTTCCAAAAAAAAAAAAAGAGGAAAAAAAAAGAAAAATTCAATTGTGAAAATAGAGCAGATGAGGATAATGTTTGCTACCTGCACAGATGGGCACGCGCAGCGAAAAGAGACCACTCTCCTCTCCGGATTGGTCTAACCTTGAGTCACCCTGTCTCGCACAGCTTTCTCCGGGAGAGAGAGAAATAAAAAAGAGAAGGCAATTGAAAATAAATGTGATTATCAGACGGGGAGATGGAGGGAAGGAGAGAGAGAGAACGAGAGAGAGAGAGAGAGAGAGAGAGAGAGAGAGAGAGAGAGAGAAATGTCAGCGGGCGAGAGGCAGATAGATGAGAAGGAGAGGATGGCGGGGAGGGTTGAGTGACGAAGGGAGAATGGAGTGAATATGAGGAGGGGGGGGGGGGGGGGGGGGGGGGG
>JAODLL010061651.1:0-17826 GCA_026546735.1 Forbesichthys agassizii | reverse complement strand
TCTCTCTCTCTCTCTCTCTCTCTCTCTCTCTCTCTCTCTCTCTCTCTCTCTCTCTCTCTCTCTCTCTCTGCATCATTGAACACAGCTCAAAGACCCAATTATGACGCTGGTCGTGTCTTGATGTCCACAGATCATCGCTGCACTGGCGTCCCAGCAGAGGATGGGTGAGGTTTGGGTGTGAGGGGACAGGTTCAAGCTAAGGAAAAGAGGAGGAGGAGGAGGCGCAGAGCATAAGGGAGAGGGGAGAGGTGATTCTGGTTATGCCTGATAAATGATGCACCAGAACAGACTATTCCCAGGGCAGCATGTCTGGTCTCTGGGTTTCCATGTGCACACTCCATCAAGACACGCCCAGCATAGCACAATATGCAGTGTTCAATTGGCCTGCTGGGTCTGTGTTACTTTCATTAGCTGAAGAACAGCACAGAGCAATATACAACTCTTCTGCTGTATGGACCTTTTTTAAGTTTTCTCTGTTAACATTTTTGAGAAAAAAAAAACACTTTTTTTTCTCCAATTGTGTCACAGAGTTCCCAGAACTGAAATTCACCATTTGTGTTTTAAAAAGTGTAGGTCACTAATGGGATTGGCAGAGAGGAGTGCCAGGAACCCATTCTCCGCATAGAGAGCTAAAACCATTTTATATTTGTGGTTTTAACCACAAATTAGTCCATATACAAACTGTAGTGACCTTTTAGAGGTATAGCACGTCATTGTTGATATTCGAACAACTAAACCACATCTCCCTTCAATGCCATAGGGTGCTCCCTCAGAAGCTCTGCCCCACACATTGGAAAATGCACAGCTGGGATATTGTTGGTCCGCACAACTTTGTTTGTGTTCCCATTTACAGAGCCAGGGCTGCGTATAAACACTGGAATATTCTTTCAGCGGGCACAGACAATGGGCAGCTACTGGACCAAGAGGAGATATTTGGCTTACTATATGTAATAATGTAATTACTCAACTGTATATAAAGCAGTAAGGGTGCGCAATTCAGACTGTCACTACTATGTTATTTGGAGACACTACAAGGAGCTATAGAAAGCAGTGCCTTTCCCTCGTTGCACAGGGCACAGGGAGTGGTGTCTTGCTGCACATTATATGCTCTTCATTTTTATCCCGTGTCAACAACATTTTTGCCGCCGGAGAATAACACAGCAGGTGGACATTATCAATATATATATCAATATATATATCAATATATATATATATCAATACTGACATAAAATACAGCTGGAGAGCTACAGTATTGTTGAGCGAATAGAAATGTGCTTATAATGTAAGGGTGGCAGTGGCGCAGTTGTATAGATTGGGGCGTCAGGTGATTGAGAAGTTGCTGGTTCACACCCTGACCGAGAGTGGCTATGTGTTCCTGAGCAAGACACCTAAGCCTAGATGCTACAGGTTGTTGGGTGAATCCTCGCAGGGCTGACACCATCATTATAGCTCAACTATATACTGTAGCTCTCCAGCTGTATTTTATGTGAGTAGTGATACGTGATTGACTAGTGAGCAATTAGCTGTTGAGCAATCACTGTATGAATGGGTGAATGTAAGGCAATCCTGTACAGTGCTGGCTTGACGGGTAGAAAAGCACAATGCAATCCATGTACTATCATTTATATATGCTATAATTATTTCAATGTATCACTTTAAAACATATTATAGACAGGTGACAGACCTAATCAGTTATTGACAAATGCACTAGTATGTTAAATCCTTTAACCGTATGCATAAAAATGAACAAATTCTGTCATCCTTTTCACAGTTGGCTATGTGTCCAAGTCCCTTCTTCTTCAAATGTAAGTAACTTGTGAATTTTTATTTAAATGTTGGCAGAACAAAATGATTTGCTTAAATTCATTCCATATTTTCCAGGGAAGGGGACATTTATGATGACATTGACAGTCATGAAGGTACTGTATTTCAAAACTTTGTTTACAATGCCCTACCTACATAGTAGCCTATAGTGTTTGTGCAAAATCTTAAAAGTCTGCATAGAAAATAACGTTTTTTATTCTCCTACCAGATGTCTATGACAATGACTGAACTGGTGAACTGGACTAAACCCACACCAAGGAAGACACGCACACGCACACACACGCACTCACCAGGAATATATATATATATATACGTTTAAATTGTTTGTAAAAATGTAAAATATTTGCTTTTGTTTATTGCATGTTAACTTGTGATAACTATTGTAATTGTTATATGTGTTGTTGATTTTTTTTTGTAACGATATTCATTAAAATACACACCCGTGAAGCACAAATCTTGCCTCAATTTATAGGTGATCGATTAATACTGCCTTTGTACCTTTTTACCAAAGTCCGGTTAGATAAATGCAGAGTAGTTATGTTGTTGATTTTGTTTTAAATGCATGTAATCGCGGCAAAAGTAATATTATTTTACTTTTATTTTGATTAATATAAGTTTACATTATCACTTGCTGAACTGTTATCAAAGACAATTAGCTAATAGGCTACAGACAGTTGTCAGCAGCGTCGATTTTACATATCAGTGCGGCACCCGTATGGGACCATATAGACTCTGACATGCAAGATTCCTTGGAGTCGCTGGTCAATGTGCTTGAAAACTACAGAGGAAGAGAGAAAGTTGTAAGTATTCATTCTGCTGCAATAATGTAGCCACATCCTAGTAGTATTACGTATGTCTTCGAAATATCCTAACTCTTGCCATGCAACCTATACTATAGTTTTAGGCAACATCAACACTGATCTCACCAATGATATAGCATTTTAGTATTTTCATTCCAAACTACAATCCATATTTTCTGTTCATTTTTCATGTGAAATAGATCAGGGCAATCTGCTATGGGTCCCAGTTGGTTGGTGGAGTCCTGTCTCGCAGGGGAGAGAACCCCTCTCAGCTAGGTAAAAGGCTGCTGCTGTTTTCTGCTCAGCTCAGCCATTGCAGGACTGTGCTAAGACTGTTTGATGACCTTTCCATGCTGTCCTACTCTCACCGGTATGGCCTAGGAGCTGGGGTGAGCTACTCCTGAGTTTGTTTACTTTATTTTACTGTTTCTTCTTTTTTTATTGTTTTTTTTTTTCTCTCAATAATTTATACTGTATTTGTATTGAACCATGCTACTTGGCCTGTAGTATAGAAAACTGCAGATTATTTGCTGACATTGTTTCTTATAGACCTGGCACAGTAAGTAGCAATGAGTAGCCTACCAGTTGTATTGTTTTGTTATTATTTCAATATCACTATTTGAATCTCAAATACAAACCCAATCAAAATATGATAGTATAATTCCTCTCTTAACCCCCCCCTTTTGTGCAACACTAATTCCCAGAGTAACAAAATATAACCAATATACTAGGGTATTTGTGTAGTTTATTAAAGGTGAAGACTGTGTGTCGTGTTTGAGAACTAAGGGTGATCGTGCCTTTTCTGTTGAGACTGTGGAACGAGATTCCTTTTTCTGTTAGATGGTAAATGGGCTCATTTATATAGCGCTTTTATCCAAAGCGCTTTACAGTATTTTGCCTGACATTCACCCAGTCACACACACATTTATACACCGATGGTGATTGCTGCCATGCAAGGTGCGACAAACCACCAGGAGCAGTAAGGGGTTTTAAGCATCTTGCTCAAGGATGCTTGCAGGTAGGTCAACAACTGGGGTTAGATCATCTTCCGCCATTGAGACATTTAAGTCTCTTCTAAAGACACACTTGTACTCTGTAGCATTCGAGTAAGTTCTGGGACACTATGCTAAAACTGTCTTGTTTTTTGTGTATTGTGTTTTATTGTTTTATTTTATTTATTAATCGTTACTTGCAATGCTGTGTACAGCACTTTGATCAGCACTTGCTGTTTTTAAATGTGCTTTATAAATAAACTGACTTCACTTGACTTGTAAGCTAATACACTTTTAATACACTACAATTTCAGCAAACATTTTCTCACAGTCCTTTGTGCTTTCTGAAAAAATACTCTGGTGTTTCTACTGCTTTCCCTGCTTTTGTAAATGGGAACACAAACAAAGTGGTGCAGACCACACAACACAATCCTTGCTTTGGCAACAGGGTTCAATCTGGGGGGCGAAGCTTCTGAGGGAGCTCCCTATGGCATTCAGAGGAATTGTGTTTTTGTTTTGATTAGTTTTATGTATCGACCACCTTTCTCCAGCATTGATGACTCCACTTTTAAATGGCATGGCTTGTTTCCATTATACTATATCGTGTTTTAACATTTTATAAATTTTGGTCACAAACAATTGCGACATTAACTGAAAGTGTCTGTTTCACTAAATGTTCAGTTGGTTGGAAATTCCCCTTAATGTCATATAGACATAGTCCTTTTAATCATGAAACTCTGTATCGTCTCATTGCAAGGAAGAGGATTCAGGTCTGCGATGGATATCTGTGCTTAATAACGTAGCTGATCAACTGTACTACCCTTGTGAGCATATCGCCTGGGCAGCCGACGCAGAGCTCATCAAAGTCAAGTCTGACAAATGGTGGCTGTTCAGCACCGTGCTTTGGGCAACATCTCTTCTGCTGGCAATTCTCAGGTAACACTCTTAGGCTCACAAAAGACATAGCCTATATCCAACTCCATAATGGATGAAGTGACCATGTACTGTAGCAACCTCCCTCTTTACCGTGGTAAGCAGTGCCACTACTAATGTTGACTCAGATTGAGGCTGGTCATATAAAAAGAATAGGAAGTCAGGGCTGTGGGAGGAAGTTTGAGCAGACTTATATCATATGGTGTCTGTGCTTGTAGTAACCTTCTGAGAGTTACTGTAAGCCTACAATATAGGTGTTCATGCCTCCAACGTCACTAGTTAGCACTCTTGGACCTAGTATTACAATGTGTCTCACATTGAAAAACACTGAGGCATTGTTAGAAAAGAACACATCAGCAAAATGGCAAATTTGTGGTTTAAAAAAAAAAAAAATATATATATATATATATATATATAGTTTGGTGTTTTTCTAAATATTGTTAAATCTTTTATACTTCCAAACAAAACAAAAAAAAATAGTTACAGACTATGCAAATTATAATATTTCCATAGAAAATCTGATATAT
Source organism: Forbesichthys agassizii (assembly GCA_026546735.1). Classification (NCBI taxonomy): domain Eukaryota; kingdom Metazoa; phylum Chordata; class Actinopteri; order Percopsiformes; family Amblyopsidae; genus Forbesichthys; species Forbesichthys agassizii. Next base: position 12,750 of record JAODLL010061651.1, on the reverse strand, counting down.
ATGTCAAACATTTTCCAGGTCATTCCGGCTTCTCGTGCTGCTGGAGAAGAAACTGAAGAAATGTCAAAAAGATCACAGTGACAACGGGTACAAATCTCTTAACACCTGGGTTTGGAGTTTGGAGATGTGCCATTCATTATAATACATGCAGAGAGATTGAGAGAAGAACGTATAGAGTAAGATTAGATTGTAACCAGATACTAGAATAACAGTGTTTAATGGATGTCTTTCCTCGCCTGGCTCTACCCGACAATTTCTCTCAGCTAAAAAAAAAAAAAACATTTCACTGCAATTATACTCTGGAACCCCTGTTTTCACTGGCACCCTGCTGGCAGTCTAATCAGAGTGAGTTAGTGCGATGACGTTGAAGTCAAGCGAGTTTCAACATGGTGGTAAAGCTAGATGAATCGATCAAAACAATTGTAGCAATTCCGTTTGGTTAAACGCTGTCCAATAGTTAAGTTAAATTAATCGGAGGTCTACACAAAGTAGTAGGCAACAACCTTTAACATTTCCCAATGGAGAATGGCCAGAACGTGGCTTTTCACCCATTATGCAGCTCACCCAGTGATTCTATTCAAGGGGGTGGTCTATTACAACATAATATTACCCATTTTTTCTCTGTGGGGGCATTAGTGGATATTTATGTATATAACAATAAATCCCAAGTATTTACAATTGATCTGACACTACAATGGTATTTCTGCTGTAAACTGTTAACGTTAACATTTGAATTTGATGACCCACGAATGGACACCACCAGGGTGCAGTTACTCTTTTAAGCGCATGGGCCTCTGTTGTGCCTATATCCCTATGTGTGTGGTTCTTATAATTACATCAATGGTGCGTTTCCAGGGAGCCATCTAGCCTAGCTATGCTGCCCCCAGTGGTCAGATCATGCACACTCAACTAATGAACTACATGTTTCCACAGCGAGGCCAGACCATCTCAGATTCGTAAACAGATGAGAGGGGAGCTCTTCACTGTCCTCGGCAGCATGGCTGACCTCAGCAATGCAATTCACTGGATGCAACCTGGTTTCTTGTGGGCAGGACGTTTCCCAAATTGGCTAGTGGGATTCATGGGCACAATCTCATCATTTATTGGGTTAATTCAGATGAATGACAGCAGCGGTGGCGAATCAGACAGTACCTAAAATACCATGTAGACCACTAAGGTTGACAATACTGGACAGAAGGTCTTTGTTTTGGTGGTTGTTTTGGAATCTCACTGAACTGAAATGGACAGACTGAAATGGTCAGACCTGGCAACAGATTGAATGCATCAATAAGTACCTCTACAGGCACAAGGCAAAACACTGAACCTGACAATTACTGTAACATGCTTAAAGTACATAATTGTATACTAAACTTTGTATGTGCGTGTGTGCCTTGTTAATGTTGTATTACACAGAAGTACTATAGTAAAAGCCATGATATTATTCATTTACAGAAACTAAATTGAATTCATATTGCAGAGACCATTGTAGCATAGACTATAGTTTAAACAAATACCATATAAACACCCTATAAAATAAGTGATTTTCACAGCAACAAAAAACGTTTATCTTTTGTGATTATATTTCATTTTGTTGAGTAGGTCTTAAATAAATAAAACTGACAAAAACAAACTGTTCGCTCATTGTGAATTTGCTATTTGACATTCTATTGAGCAGGTCTTTATAAAAAATGTATAACCGACGCATGCGCAATGAATAGCGAACAATTGTAAATTGCCCCGTAACTTGCAGAAAGGAGGCAATTGTACAATTATTGACTGAAATAATATAAGTATTATCTCAAGAGACCTCAATATGAAATATATAAATGTTATGGAAGCTGTAGAAAATCAAGTTCAAAACAACGCTAAAGTGTTTCGTGGCATCCGGGGCAGCAGCGTCTGCCTGCACGGATGGTTCGTGTAAAAAAGAGAAAATAGTAGCTTGTCAACAGAAAGCTACCGGCAACGGTATTTAGCCTCCTGCATTTACAGGTGAGACCTCTTCGACGTAATTTGTTGATGGTGAAATGTGTAATTACATGTCCAAATAATTTAGCAGCTAACATTGATTAGCTATATTTGCCGACCAGGTACGGTACCGTAGTAGTCTCATAAGTGCGGCACTCTGTACACCATGTCGACGTCTGCTGGCTTGTCAGCTGATTGTTGAAACCATTCAAATAGTGGACTTGTAAATTTAATGGAATTTTCCAATCCTGAAACTTGCACATTATCTTACTTAAAATACGTTAAAATGTATGTACCGTACTTTGAACCTATTTTGATTACCATAGTATAGAGCAGGGATATTAACATTATCATTACATTGCTGACTAGCCTGTAGTGTGAATGTTGTACGTGAGGAACAACTGTTCACTGCTTGCTGAAACTCGTTAAATGCAAACGCATCTTTTTTTCATAGTAGTTTCCTTCATTGTGTACATTTTCTTTTATTGCAGTACCACATCTTGTAGCACAGCTTAATTATTTCACAATACCTGTCAACCCTTGAAAGGCTTGCATGCAAAATGGAATCGGACAACTTTCCAGCTGATCAACAAGGGTCCCCATCGTCAGGCTCCCAGGCATTAGAACCTCTGGCTGCTGATGCCGTTATCCAGGGTAACGATCACAGTGCAGCCGCTACGCACAGCTCTGCCATAGAAGACCTGGACACTTTAAATTGGATCGAACCCCCTCCGCTGGATTGGAGGTCTGACACATCTAGCGAAACGGGCTCCGTGGATGACCTGGATGAGCCTGGTTTCCCCCCTGCTGTAGATGGTATAGCTGAGGCTGTTCCACCGTTGGTGGAGAGCGATGCTGCTGCTACGCTACCAACAACTAGCCAGCAGGAGCTAATGATGAGGGACAATGCAGAAGTGGATACGGGGGCTTTAATAATGGTCGAGGAAGAAAAGGGTGTAACATGTGAGCAGTTTACAGAGGAAGCGGTAGCTGAGGAGGAAGCAGGGCATAGTATTGTGGAAGCGGAGAGCAGGGGTTCACAAGACGAAGACCACACTCGTATTCACGCACTTCTCAACCGACTCCACTTGATGGGAGAGGAGCCCCTCTCTGACCTTTCCCCACAACCGGGCCTCACGGCCCACTCATGCTACGGACCTTCTGAGCTGAAGGATGACGCCACAGAGCCAAGTGAAACCTCCGGGCTGCTGTTCTCTGAAAGCCACCACAGAGACTTCCTGGGGCTGTTGGAGTGTACAGAGATAGGGCCTTCTGCCCAGGGCTCCTGCCCGACTCCCAGGGGGGAGGTGGATGCCGTGGTGTCAGTGTCCTACAGCCAGGAGGACGCACAGCATTTCTGGGGTCGCTATGGAAGCGGGCAGCAGTTCAGCTCCAGCACATCTTTCAAACCAACGCCAGAGGATGCGCTTTGTGAGCCGTTGTGGAAGAAGCGGGAAGAGCTCCCTCCAGAGGAAGACACCAGTGGTGTAGATGACAAGGTGAATATTAATGCTTCAAATACTGCTAAGACTATTAATTGCACTTAATGCAAGGTTAAAAATAAAAGCTGAAGATTAAGAGTTGGTTGAACTTTCCATTAGGACCAATATGAAAAACAAAAAGTGTAGAGAACGGGCTGGCAAACTAGAAAATGTGTCTTCTTTTAGAACACAAACACTGCTTCATCTTTGGTCTGTTCATTAAAATTATCTTCTCTAGTAATTAATTATTTGTTACTGGTTCTTTTGTTCATGTATTTAACTTTGCCTTGATTTCAGAGTCGTGATTACCACCCATCTTATAAAGACGGTAAGTCTTTGAACACGCATAAAATCCATGCTTAGTTATTTGTGCTTATATTTTACAATGAAGGAGGTCAGTAGTCAAGGTTACCGTAGGTGGTGATAAATGTGTGTTTGTGTAAAGTACCTGGTCCATGTGACCCTGAGGACCTGTTGGATGGAGTGATGTTTGCAGCCAACTATCTGGGCTCCACTCAGATCAGGTCTGACAAGAACCCGTCGACCAACGCTCGTATGGCTCAGGCCCAAGAGGCTGTGGATCGCATAAAGGTAATCCAGTATGTTCTTACCACTAAACCACTAAATGGCAGCTGTTCTCAGTCATTTTCATGAAAACTAAATTGATAGTGAAAACCAGCAGCATGCCACTCCCCTATTTGAGAACCATTTCCTTAGCTGTCACCAAGAGCCACACTAGTCATGTATATTTCTTTAGTAGGGACACTGCACATATGATATGATTCCACTGTTATAAACCTGTAATTGTGTTCCTTTAGGCTCCAGAAGGGGAGTCTCAACCCATGACCGAAGTGGACCTCTTTATATCCACTCAGCGCATCAAAGTGCTCAACACGGACTCACAGGTCTGTGGCCCCTGCTAAATATCAGAATTAAATCCAGTCGACATTTGACTCATAGATAATGTTTGTGGTGATTTACTTTACCATAAATCATCACATGGTTTTGGGTCCTTACCATTGCCAGTGCTACATTTATATGCTGTTTATCTTTTAATTTGAAGTTTTTGTGATAAGCATTCCCTGTAGAAGTGCAAACCTGCTCCAACACATCTTATTCAAATGATTAGGTTGTTATAAGGCTTCTGCAGACATTGATAACGACAGGTGTGTTGGAGCAGGGAGACATCTGTTATGATCTGTTATGTTCCTCTTTAAAGGCAGGGTTGGTCATTCTTGCAAACTTTGAGCTCAAATCAAAACAGTATCACGCCGCCATCCTCCGTGACTGCACCTAACGTCGAAATACATTGTGAAGCAAAACGTAGTTCTACGGCTTTGTTGATAAGTGCGGTGTTCCCCACTTTCTTTATGTTGCTATTTACAGAGCCTGGGCTGTATAGAAGGATCCAATTTTTATTTCAACACACACAGAAAACAGTAAGATAGGAGATATTTGTTGAATTCGACAAACTCTTGTAATAGCTGACTATACCTTTTAAGGTCTGCCGTCTGAACAAGAAACCAACCTAGGGATGCACATTATTTTTATTAATTCAGAACCTGATCCTGATCAACACAAATTAACCATAGGTGTGAACGCGAGCTAAACCCATGATATTCAACCCTGGCCCTGGGGATCTAGCCCTCCATGTTTTAGATGTCTCTTTGCTACAACACACGATTCAAATGGATGGGTCATTATCAGCCTTCTGCGAAACTAGATGTCTTAGAGCACAGAGACATCTAATGCAGGGAAGTGAGTCCTCAGGACCAGGGTTGAATACCCCTTACCTTACATACCAGGGTTGAATATCCCTGCCCTCATGCAGGGTAGTGGGTCCCCAGGACAAGGGTTGAGGCCCAACTATTTATAGCCTGTCTGGTAGTTTGATTATCAATATAGTGAAACTGGGACAGTTGCTGTTTGCGATCTTTTCGGTGTGGTTGCTTTTGTACAGTACCTGTTTATTATGAGGACTGTACGGTTAGATGATCAGTAGCCTAGCATTGGTATATTTTTATTGGTAGATACTGTATATTTATCATAATCCATCAGCAACAAAACAGCAATAAAACAACTATTTTCTATGTAAAAATATAGGGGAGTAATTGCATCCGCCTGAGCAAAGCATGACATCACACAAAGCTCTAGTGTGTTGTAATAACGTTCCACTGTTCTTTGTGTGTGTGTGTGCGTGCTTCTTTTCAATTATTGAAACTTAGGTTTAGTTAAGTGTCTGGATCACGATTCGTGACTAGTGGTCTACAGTCTTCTCATATGTCAGAGGTTCAGGCCAATGCATGCAGGGTTGTGCTGGTTTCATTGGTTTTCTGCATAGGTAGGTTTGTCACGCTAATTATTTTTGTTTTGGTATATTGTCCTAGAAATAATTGCGATAAATTACATGGTCAGAATCATGTAAATAATTGTGTTCCGCTATTATAATGTGACATCAATTGTTCGTTATGATTGGTTAAACAATTTTCATTGCTTGGCTAAGTATTAAAAATAAGCCTTTTTAAGCGAAAAAAAAAACAAACAACGAACACATTTTTGCATGTAGGAATTATGTTGTCTGGAAAAATGCCTGTTAAAACCTTATTTTACGTGTGTGTGTGGTGGCAGACGGGAACACACAGCAGCACAACATGGCTAACATTTTATTATATCAGCAACACGCATGTAAATACAACGGTCTGAAAAATTGAGGTTGCTATAGTAATTATCGAGACAGGACTATGCATAGGTTTTACACTCCTCATAAGGCATATTTGGTTTGCCTTCATCGTTAACCTCATTTCTCCAATGCTCTTCTCAGGAGGCCATGATGGACCACTCGTTGCAGATGATCTCCTACATTGCTGACATCGACAACGTGGTGGTGCTGATGGCACGCAGGAAGCCTGCGAGCCGGAAGGCACAGGGTGGTGATAGCTCCTCTTCCTCCTCGTCCACACAGCCGAAGAAATGCTGGATGATCTGCCATGTGTTCACTTCTGACGATGTGAGTCACGCACTCACTTAATGTGTGTTGGGTGGGAATCAATGCACCTTTGCAGTGTGTTCTTTCATAATGTGCACATTCTGAGTAGCTAATCACCAGCCATATATTCCTGTTCCGACTGTAGCTCTGGTGACATGGTCTTCAGTTTGGCTATGTGTCTTTACAGGTCATTAGTATTAACTGCCGTTGAATAGTGTAATAGTTCAAACAACTTCAAAATCCAAGAGCAGAAGCTGTATGATTATGCCAACTGAGCAAATGTTAAGTAATTTACATATTCACATAATATATAAACAGAATTGTTTGGTCTGAGAGAGGGACAGTGTTCCCTACCATGGTTGATCTGTGACTATATCAAATATCCTGGGTCTGCTCCAGTAATGGATTATCCATTGAGTAGCTGTGTCCTTCATCAGACCGCTAGGGAGTTGTTTTGAGTGTATAAATGATCTGGCTCATGTCCCACTCTTGGCAAGATCAAATGGGAGGATGTTTCTTTTTAGAAACTAATTAGCTGTGTTTTACCACAGGCTATTGCTCCTTTTGCTAATGCTAACTGTGCTATCTCCATATTAAAGTGATGTTGAACTAAAACCCTGCCTTACTTAACCAGTGATGTGAACATAGTGATGTTACCCTGTCCAGATATGACAAGTTTAGTTTATGCTGCCGGTCCATTCTTCTACTCCCTCCAGGCCCAGATCATAGCCCAGGCTATAGGCCAAGCGTTTGGCGTTGCCTATCAGCAGTTCCTCCAGACTAGTGGTATTAAGCCTAGTCAGCTGAGGCCTGGAGATTACAGTGACTTCCTGGGGACGCAGGAGCTCTACAACGGGGACCTGGCTCACTTCTCAGATTCACAGAACCTCCGAGATGTAAGCGACTCACCTCCCGCTTGTCTTCTATTCAGTGTATGCGCTTTACTAGGCTTCATAGCTGCAGTGTTCTTGCCTGTTTCGAGTGTCTGGACCCGATCAGTGATCATTTACAGATGATACACATATACATGTTGATGCATGCCGTCTGTGTTTGTGACCCAGGTGATCATCATTAAGTCGGCAGGAGAGATCTTGGGGCTGGCCGTGGTTGAGTCTGGCTGGGGCTCCATCCTGCCCACCGTAGTGGTGGCCAACATGCTCCACGGAGGGCCTGCTGAACGGAGTGGGGACCTCAGCATCGGGGATCGAATCATGTCTGTTAACGGCACCAGCCTAGTGGGCCTGCCAATAGCCACATGCCAGGGCATCATCCGGGTGAGAGCAGGGCTTGTGGTGGGCTTTCTCATTTTGTTGTTGAGCAAGTCGTTGCTCAATGTTGTAATGTGGATGGATGCACATGATTAGATACAACACACTGTACAGTGCTGCAGAAAGCCGTAGCTAACATAAGGCCTCTGCCATTAGAAAATTACAGTTAGGGGCAAATTACAATGATGTGACATAACACTTTACATTAATCCAATACTTACATTTCTTGAAATATAATATTTATTTGCTCACAATCAAGGCTATATAACATGTTGAATGGCAATGTTGTTGTAACATCCTCAGTATTCACTAGATGGCAGTGTACCCATGTGTTCTGGAATGTACAATATTGTACACACTGACTTGATTTCCAACACATCCTTCCCTCGTTTTGAGATTTACTTAGACCTGATATGGATTGTAAGTATTATGTGTCTAGTAAAACTCTCTTATTTACCAACTGTTTTATGAGATCAAATGAATGTCATGAACAACATGTGTCTTGACGATGACATGCCAATCAATGACATCAACATACCGAAAAAGAAACTCATATCTGACAACATTGTAACTTATATGTTTCCTTCATTTTGTTTCTGTAACAGGATTTAAAGAGCGAATCTGTTGTGAAACTCAGCATAGTGCACTGTCCCCCCGTCACCATGGCAATTATCAAACGTCCAGATCCTAAATTTCAGCTAGGCTTCAGTGTGGAGGATGGCATTGTAAGTGAACAATTCTCTTTATTCTAGTATCTGTTTATGGTACTTTCTGTTTGTATTTCATGAGAATGCAAATATTATCCTGGCTGCACAAGCTAATAAGCTACTTCTATGCTAATCAACCCTTGTTTGCCAGTTGTAGAACACTGGAATACAGCTGCTACTTGTGGGTGGTGGGGAGGTCAACTTAGAGTACTACTCAGAAGTTAATTACATTGAACTGAATTATTATTTATTTCCCCCATTAGATCTGCAGCCTAATGCGAGGAGGCATAGCGGAGAGAGGGGGCATTCGTGTTGGCCACCGCATTATTGAGATAAATGGGCAGAGTGTAGTAGCTACACAGCATGACAAGATTATCCACACTCTGACCAATGCTGTTGGTGAGGTAAGAGTCGATGGGCAGGTCAACGTTCGCTGCCAAATTAAACAGCAGCTAAATAATTTCCATCTTGCTCTTTTCAATAAATAGTTATTATAAATGCCTATATTTTTGCCCAAAATTATTTCCTAATGGCAATGTATTTTGTGTATATATTTCTTGCAGATTCACTTGAAGACCATGCCGGCTTCTACATATCGCCTCTTAACAGGACAAGAACAGCCAATGTTTCTCTAAAAATGAAACCTTTTATTGGTGTAATATGGAACTATTTGGGGGGAGGATCCTAATCTAATTATGCAATTTACTTCTCATTGACTAGGTATATATTTTCTACAGCTTTACAGTCTGTACAAACTATCAAACATTTTTAATGATGGGGCTATAAATAGTTTTTAGTATATATTTATAACTTATGTGATTCAACAATGTCAATGACAATAGTCATGGCCGAGATGCAAACACTTAAATGTATTGTTCATGCTTTTGCACTGCAGACAGTTGTAAAACAGAATAATTAAGTGGAATGTTTAATATTCTGAATTGTCTAATGTTTTGCTAATGTGCCTCAATTATTTTCTGTTCGTTTAGAAATGGTTACGTTTGTTTGTAAGATCCATGACATTAATTGTGCTCTTCCATAGACACAACTCTGAATTGCTCTATGTGAGGTTTTCTCTCAGTAACCTATTGCCTTTTTATTGCTGTGCTCTTATTTTCCACTGTGAACATATTGCATCTACTTTCTGCCTGAAGGCAACAATTATTACCGTATGCATTACTAAAGGGAACCAATTTACTTGAAAGGTATATTTTTGGATGCAATAGTCTGACAAGTGTGTATGATTCTAGGGAGTTTACTATATTATTAAACATTACTACACATTTTAAATGACTGGTTCGTTTTTTAGGATGGGGTCAAAACATTTTAACGTATTGTGATAATTGTGCTTTTTTTGGGTGGGATATGACTTATGGTTCAGAAATAATGCAACGCAAATCAAAATTTAGGGGGGTTTTTAAGGAAAGATGTCATTCAGTTCACCTTTCTAGTGAGAATGAATTCACCATAATTTACGTTATGGACCAAAACATAGCCAACCAGATACTGTACCGGCTAATGTTTGTCCAACCCTAATATCTTCTTTGGCCAATCAACGCTTTCCAATGGGCGGAAAATGTGTCGACATATCAAATGACAAGCACTTGTTCTGCAATGGAGACAGCGCGTCATTGACTGTTTATACTGTAAACGTAGGCGAATGTATCTCTGAAACATGGGATCACAATAGACAGAACACATTCCAACAGTAGGTATAATTCATTTAACTTTTCATGAGGTGTATACAATTATTTCGTTAACGCAAATATCACTTGCTTTCAGTAACCATTTGCTCACTTAGCATTTTCATTCAAGCTTAGGCTATGTACAAAATCATATTGGAAAAACTATCGAGTGACTGAGCGCATTTAAGGGAATAATACTTGTCACTTTCTGTCTATGTATCTATGTGTAGCCTATTGGTCAAATACATTTATATGTAGGTAGATGAACATGCTTATTAAGATATAGCCAACTACTTTTAGTTTTACCTTTTACATTGCTAGTCGGTCTGCATTTCCTGCTGCAGTACATTCGCAGTGCTTCTGCAGGCGACTTCCTCTCTATTATGAGCATTGAGCAATAATAACACAGAAACGTATTAAAAATGGTCTAAATTTGAGATATACCAGTCCCAACTTGTAACTTTACATAGCATTTCTGTATACAAGCTAATGCATGTATGTAAATTAACACATAGGTATTCCAAGCACCTGATGGGCCGTGTATTATAAAAGAAAATGAGCATTAGGCCTTTGTTTTTAAATATATTATTTTATTTAATAATTGCTATTATTAATACTATTATTTATTTATTTACAGTAAGTGTTTAATAATATGTTATTAAGGGTTGGTTAACATCCTCTATCACCAGTCACAGTTACAAGTGCATAAATGAGTGTTGAAATCTCAAAGTGAAGTTGCTAAACCAATCACTGTATTGTAGGTTAATAGGGATTTTAGGGGGGTGGACAGTCCTGATCTCTTAAATCGAATTCTTCTAAGCTATCTTGCACATTCTAAAAACATATATTGTTTTTCAGTCGAATATAAAACATCCCAAAGCCTAATAGTACCTTATAATGGTTATTTATTTAAGATTTAAGATACCTTTCTTAGCACACTGGACACTGGCAGATGCTACTCATGTTAACATTAATTATCCAAAGGTCACTTTACAATTTAACAACACACCAAATCAAGTTCATTTAAAATGAGAAATCTATGGTATGCTATAAAAATTCATCAAAATTCTATCAAAATGTGTGTTTTTCCTGGTAAATCCTAGGCTAAGACTAGGCTAAGACATGTCTATCTAGCAGAAATTGTTTACTTAAATGCATATAAAGGCAACATTTTAAAACAATTTGAAATAATGTTTATATTACACCTTGAATAAAACAATCTTCTCAACATGACAGCCAAGACGTCTGCAGCTATACTGTATCCTGGGACTGAACCTGCAGCAAAAACTGCAATTAGACAACTTGGTCCTTCAGTTCATCTATGGTAATGAAAATATGTTCCATGCAAACTTGTTTCTGCTTTTGTGTTGATGTGGCAGTACTTTACCATGGCTAGCTAGCTGGTAATCCTAAAGATGGGTTCTGAGATATCGAGACAACTGGTGCTCCTACTCTGGAAGAACGTCACCTACCGCAGAAGAAATAAGGTTCTGGATCTAGAATTACGTTTTCTTTTATTTATTTTTTTGCCATTAAATGCAAATCACCATTAATATATTAAGGTGACCTTGCCAACAGGCTAACTTTACATAATGATTGTTCTATTCCTTCAGATCCAGTTGGTCATTGAACTCCTCTGGCCACTCTTCCTTTTTGTTATTCTAATCTCAGTCAGATACTCTCACCCACCGTACAAACAGAGCCAATGTAAGTGGAAGGGAATTCAAGGGCATGGTGCTTTGTACAATATCTCCTCTCATGGCTGAGATGTTTTACACTGTGTGAATGTGCAAATATACAGTACATAATCATGTTACCATAAAGAAATGGGAGCAGGATAGCCCAGTGTTAAGGGTGGCCCACTCCTAATGGTGGCCTACCTTTAAGCATTCGAGCAAGATGCCTAACCCCTGTCTGATAAAATACCCAGTTATACCCAAAATGTTATCTTAATGTAATTTTTTCATGAAACACACTATACAGCATGCTGTATAGTGTGTTATATTTGATTCCTGTTACACCTGTTTCTTTCTTGGGATTTAGTCAATAGACCTCAGCAACCTGTGCCCTAGTTGTGTAGTGTGTGAATGCAGCACACATTTGGTCGGGCACATTCACAATATAGCCAAAATTGGAGTTCAGCAGTCCAGCTAGTGCTTTAATACAAAGGGGTTTTGTGTAGTTTCAGTCCTGCCGCTGATGGCAGATTATGTTGCAGCTCACTTCCACAGTATTTTCTCTTCAGCATCTCTAAGCTCTTACAGTATTCTACTTTCAACACTTATGCTGATTCCCCTTGCAGGTCACTTTCCAAACAAAGCTCTGCCTTCAGCAGGGACCCTGCCCTGGATTCAGGGTATTATCTGCAACATCAACAACCCCTGCTTCCATAGTCCTACCCCAGGGGAAACCCCGGGGCAAGTTGGCAACTTTGACAATTCAATGTAGGTGCACTGCAGATGTAGGTGTGCATTAGCTTGGTACACCGTAGTCAGTTAGCAAGACAACTGCACTGTGAATGTTTACATGTTATGTTCAATTAAACCATGGCAACATCTAATGTTTGTGTAGTATTATGTTCAGCAGACTGTGTTTTTCTATTGTTGTGACTTAGATGAAGTTCAGAGCACATTTTATGACCAATTCATGCAAAAC
>JAODLL010061640.1:0-17827 GCA_026546735.1 Forbesichthys agassizii | reverse complement strand
GAGCAAGGTGAAACATTCAACATTTGTAGTGTCATGCTAATCCAGCGATGTCCATCTCCTAAATCCCAGCAACTGACTATGTGTCTTTTTTCATCTGTTACCTTATCAACGCTGTATTAATAAAACATATTCTGGGAGAAAGAATTTCAACGAGACCTTTTGATTGTTTGGTATCCAAGCATTCATGTCTGGCCTGGATTAAAAGAGAGCGTGGGTTGGAGGAAGTGGGGTAATTTCTGAAAATATTATGACTGTGGTATCCGTCACTGTGGTGCAGCTCGGATACTGTTTAATTAAATTAAAATGATGATGGAATCTTGAAAACATTTGGGAGCATACAGCCTAATGGACATGTGGTAAATACACCTGCTCGTACATCCTGGCTGAACGAAGGATTACTATTGTACGTACCTTTCGGAATAACGTCTCAGGTGGACAAGAGCTCTCCTAGTTCTTTGTCGCCGGGACAACCTCGCTTCACTTCACGCATATTCTGGTTCATGTCAACATGGCAGTGATTAGTGATTTTACTTCTAATGTTTGGACCCCCCCCCCAACCCTCCTCATCCCAAAATATATATCATTAAACTCCTGCTTCACATATTTACTCATGGAAACTATTGGTCAAATGTCACTCTTCCCAAAAAGTTTGTTCTGCCATTTCTTTGATTCTGCAAGGCCTTGCCTGGCAAGACACATGTCCTTCCTTATTCAAGACTGACCTATTTAATGACATTCCTTTTCCATGGCTATGGTCTTTGTTGTTCCATAACAAAACAATTTTATGAGGTACTTGACAATGTAAAGCCTCAGTTCTCCAATGCCAAGCAAGATACCTTCCATGATGTCATCCTCATGCCTCGTGTAACGGAGTGGGGGACATTGCTGTCATTGTCAACTCCGTCTAATCAAAGTCCTTAATGAGCAAGTCTAACCACTTGGCATGCATCTTGCTAACGCTTCTGGGCAGTTATGAGGAAGACGATATCTAAATGAATGAGAGAGCCATAGTTGCACATTCAATGGTCACCGGGACATAAAAACTGCATGCATTCAATTACCGGTCACGTCTGATAAAAAAAACGTTAAAACTTTAAAATAGGTTTAAGGTTTAAAATTTGATTTGAAAATCCTGTTTTTCCTAACAGGTTACACTTCTACGTATACTATGCATGAAACATTGTTAGATTGCATCAGTGCAACCATGCGTTTAGCTAAATAGGTTTGGTTGTTATAAAGCAGACGATTGGCTCTTTTTTGTAATTCTCCCAAGTTCTGTTTAGAACTCTCTCTTCTCTTCTATCACTGTCCTAACATACTGTAGATTGTTTAAAAAAAAACCTTGGTTAAAAATCCCTTACTCGTCCTACAGAGTTCTTGGACATTCCCCAAGAACTCTGTGACCTTCCCCAGAGGAAACACACAAAGTACATTCTATATGAAGAACGAAGGAACTGACATTCAGTAGAAAATAGCTGGCATACAATAGTATTTTTTGCCAGTTATCTAGAACAACGTATTTCCAAAACAGTTGCTTTTCAATACATACTTACTATGCCTTACAGTACAACAGACGTGCTTGAAAATAAACGAGTCATGCTTCGCTACCCTACTTTCATGTGATTCGTGGCGATAATCCACACTAAACCTACTGCAGTACATAAAAATTGAATTCGTGTGCCAGATCTTAGCGCTTATTCCCCAAGCAATTACTCATGTTGTAGTGTATTTCCTTTTCTCAACAACTAATCGTCTTGAGAAAACAATCAGGCAGTCAGCTCCTGTTAGTTTTGGGGTTTAATCATAATTGCATCATTGCTAAATAACATAAAAGCATTATTAGATATACACATTATTATTAGGGATGATTGCTCAAATTTGGGTGTTCATTTTCTTTTTCTTTTTTTACTTTATTGTAAGAAGTCACCAGGGAAGGAAGCTGTATCAGATGGTTGGTTATACTCCTTTTAGTCTGTAGGAAATAATGGGCATTCCTTCTCAGGCACCTGATTGGTACGACTCAGCATTGCACACTGGGGAGATACAAGTGGTCCATTGTCCTAATAAATGACTGCGTTCCTGAACAACATGACCTCATTCCGTCTCCGGGGAGAGGTCTCTGCTGTTGGAGAGGGGCGGTGAAATAATGTCTTTTTCAAATTGTTGGTTTATTACATTATGCACACAGCGGCAGTTTGACACATCACTATGGCGCATGCTAGCTGTGATACTGTACTAGCTGTGATGCGTCAGTGAGAACATTTGATTGTTTGGATTGGGGGCGGTGTTTTTACTGCCACTGACCACCTCGAAACAATGTAAGGCCAGATGGGAGGAGTGCTTTAGGAGCTTTGACAAACGTTACACACAAGTTAGCCAACACCTTTTTCTATTTTTTACATTTTTTCAGAGCACATAGGCGAATGTCAATTATCGGCGATAGCTAATGAGGAGGCTAGTAGAGTTGGCTTGCAGGCTAATTGGAAATGGGGGGTGTTTAATGTTTAACACACACACACGTGCATGCACACACACACACACACACACAGGCGTGTGTAAGGCGGCATATACTTTGTTGTAAATGTAATTTTAAAGGACGTGCCTAAACTTTATTAGATATATGTATTTATTTGTCCGTTTATGTAAATAGCCAGGTTTATTGCTTTGAGTTACTGTGTTGTATACACAGAGATTGCAAAATAGCACAAAGAGCCCGTAGAAATGCTGTTAAATGTAATTTTGTAATTCATTCAAATTCATTTTGTCATTCATTTTTAATATATCAGTGGCAAAAAAAACAGGATTAAATAAGTATATTCTTATTCTGGTGTAAATGTTATTACATGTATGAGTTATTAATATTTCATCACAGACCAGATGCGGCCTTTTGAGACATTCTACTGTTATTTACTGCTGCACAATAAATGTTTTTAAAATAAAACATAGTTAAAGTGAACTATTACGTTTGAGTAAGACAATTGTGTTGCATATGATTATCCTATATATACATATGCAAGTTAACAAAGTTAGCTGTTTTGTGTTTTATTTTTAAATGTTTTACCATGCTGGTTAAAAAAGTATTGTGGCCCGCAAAGTTCTCTGACATTTTCACTGTGGCCCCTAAGTGAAAATAATTGCCCCCCCCCCGGTTTAGAGGGTAGGGCTGGAGGCCACACCAGATGATAAATGATTGGTGCTGTTTTCAATATAATATATAATAAGCTCACGTGGAAAGTAGGCTGTGTCAGAGCCCTGCCTCGGAGACATGTTGCATGTACTCTACTCCGCTGAGCGATACACAGCGGTGGCCAAATGGAAAAAGATGTCCGTCTCCAAATAGACACTAGGAAATAGATTTCCTTTAATTGAGTAGAAGAAACAAAATACAAACGGGTGCCGGTAAAGGGAGATGTGATGTCATGGCAAGGCCCGACTATTAGGCTGCAGTTTATTTTTCTCACTGAGGAGGGTGTTTTTTGACTTTCCTTGCAATTGTAAACCACTGTCAGTTGCTATTGATATTGATATTGTAAGATGTAATTTTATTTGGCTTTCTTGCAACTAAGATTAGTGCAATCATCACTGCTTCCATAAGTAGGATAAATCATGGCGTTTCTTGCTTTAATAAATCTAATTAATTTGCACAATTTGAATGTGTTGTTATTATTCTATTCTATATATTATTTATTATTATTATTATTATTATTATTATTATTATTATTATTATTATATTATTCAATATCCTTTAGAGGACATATATTATTCGGGTTACTGCCTATCTTGTGTGGGTGAACTGTAGAAGACAGAAAACTCTAATTTTAGAGAGAAATACTACCCACAATATTCAGTACATGTTTAAGTATACATACCCTTATCAGGGTTGGAAGAAATACAGTGATACTCAGTAGTATTATTGGACACATCTGAACATGTGGCTATTCACCCTCAGGTGAAGTCTTTTGCTGGAATGCATGGAGCCAGACGCAAGAACTATTCTTAGACTGCTGCACCAGTTTGAATGACTTCCATCAGTACTTGTCTCAAGGCGTTAAACTTAAAGCTTAAACTATAGTTGTTTTTGGTATGCTACTACTTATATATATATACTGTATATATCTTTATTTTTTTACTCCATATATTAAGCTTTAAATACACCTCAGATGTAACAAATGCTGTTCCCCTATTATAATGTATATACTGCGCGTGTGCGTGCGTGCATGTGGGTGTGTGATTTTCCCTAATTCAGGAGTGGCCAATACAATACAATTACAATAGTAAGTCTTGTTTCAACAGTTTCAGCAAATGTTTCTTTTACCCCGAGCAGAGCCGACACTTTTTATATGTATCTTTCCTAAATGGAATTGTGCTAAATTCCTCAGTATAATCATAGGCATGTGCTTGAACTCTGATCTGATTTAAACTGATTTATTGGTAGTGAGCAATGACTCAGATTTTCCAAAGTGTGTGAGAGATCTACGTCCTCAAAGGTCCGTAGTAGAAGGGTGGTCCCTTCTCATGTCATGCAAATCCTTTGATCGGTGAGACGTTCTTCTCGGATATGTTTAGATTTAGTTCTGTCTGTCTGTGTAATTATGACAATGTTAAGCACTTGGCGGCAGAAGCAAAAATGCGCAAATAAGTTTGAAAGTCTAAACAATGTCTGGATATCAGGTGCATGTTGTTTTGGTTTTTTTACCACTGATTTCGTTTTATTTTGTCACGTGATGTCCAATAGTTCCAGCCAGGAAGGGGGTTCAGAGGCAGTTTGAACAAGAATCCAGACTGCATGTTAAATAATAAATGTCTTCACTGAAATAACAGGACATAACCAGGATGAATACATATGTAAATATAGTGTTCAGATGTGTGAGGCTGTGTGCACACTACAGTACTGTAAAACAGTGCAGGAATGTAACCTTAAACTTTCTATGATTATGGTGGTTACATTTTTTCTGTAATTACCTGAGACGATTACCTCAGCGGTCGTCTTTTTGTGTTTATATCTGAATGACACAGACTTTACTTACTTTTTTTTTCTTTTTTTTTGGATGTGCCTGTTTCATTGTTCCATGAAAATGTCCACCATTCCTGGAGGCTGACACACTTTAAGAGAAAGTGTTTTTGATCTTCTAATTCAATATTTACACCTTAACAGTGTTTTGTATAAGGATCGTTGGCAAAAGTGTTGTGGTAGTATGGTTCTCTGTTTTGAACGGTATTAGTTCAAAGGTTGATCTGACTGGTGTGGCTGTGCAGTGATAATATTGATGATACTTTAGCCTTTGCTGATATAAAGTAAAGGCCAGTCATTTGTTATGGCAATCTGAAGAACTGGTTCCTTCATTTGTGAAACGTGTAGTGGATTAAAAATAGCTTCAGTGTATGTGTTGTAGTGCAAATACAATTTATGTGATCAAACAAGACTGCCCTTTACAGTAAATGCTTATACACAGTACTTAACATGGTTTATTGTTTCGACGAAAGCAATAACAAACTTTAATCTCTTGTTCGCGTCGCGTGATGAGACAGATTTAACACTGCAATATGACTTCAATTTAATTTGAGCTAAAAACTTGTGGACCACATGGAAGAATGTTTCACTGCACACTATAGTGACACTCTTGATGTTTTACATTAAAAACGTGTTGCTTTGTTTTGTTATGACTGTATAATGAGGTGTATGGAACAGTGAACAGTTCTATGTTGGTTTATCGGCCAAAAGGTTCTAGGCTTGCACCTTGTTGGAGGTCAAGACGCTTGTCAGCTTCAGGTCCAAGGGGCTGTGGCATGATAACCTGCTTTAACCAGACCAAATTCAGGTTTTGAAATGATCAGCGGGGCTACAACTGTTCTAATCGGCTCATCCAGCTCTATCACCATTTTGAAACACGCGTAACTTCAACGTCCTCTCACTGACCCACGCTTATTGGTCCGCCATGCAGGGTGGCTGTGAAAACGTAATTGCTAACAGGGTTTCCTGACTACAATCTCAGCTAAATAAATTGAGCTGAGAGCAGTATACTCTGGGGAATGAGGCCCCACGTTGCCTTCCCCTTCCCAACTGGCCGAGCTGGGCCAACGTTTGCTTGCCGCTGCGTGCCGTCGTTTCACTCACAGCGGCGTCCTCAGGTCACGAATCCACAGCCCCCGATGCTGCCCAGCTTCCACTGTCGGTCCTCACCGGCAGCTCCTATACTGTATGAGTGGGTGTCTAGCATCTTAAGTCTTAGATCACACAGGACGGGGCTTTTCAGCTGCCAAAACGCAAGGCGCACTGTACTGGCTTTGATTTGTTGCAGCATACTCTGCAATGAGCAGTTTGGAGGGTTTTTTTTTTAACGCCAAGTACACTTTGTGTATGTGTGTGTGTGTATGTAGAACATGCATAGTAGCCAGCTAACAAGCCCTACTAAAACAGTGATAGTTTCCATTGTTACAAGCATTAAAAAAATAGATTTAGCGAACCTCGTTAAACTAATGTTGAAAAAAGTATTTATTAAACATCGATAATATACACCTGGTATCCAGCGACAGCCTCTACTCGTGAATGCTGCATCCTAGCAGCCTAACAGTAAACATGCCCGCTTCTCAGCTCATTCGATTGGATAACAGAAAAAAAAGCAGACGACGCTTTTCTACTCAGAGTTTAATTGTCAACTCGAGGCGTTCAGAGTGCTTCTTCTAAAACGCAAAGCGTCTAAAAAGCGAGGCGCTGATGGGGCGCATAAGCAGCGCGCAAAACGCCTTCTGCCAATAGAAAACAATTGAAAAAAGACGCCCTTCGGCGCACAAAGAGCGTCCTGTGTGATCGAGGCCTTAGACCTCAAAAAGCAATGGGGCCCCGTGGCCTGTCCTGACCCCAGGATGTTCAGCAGGAGCTGGAGGGGAGGTTTTTGGCAGATCCCAGGTTCCCGTGCAACTACTTGCACAGCTGTGAGATCAGAAGGAAACATAGTGGATAACGTAACACAGCAGAGCAGAGACTTTCTTTTGCTCACTACTACCAGGATGTCTCTCCTTCTCCTACACACATACACGCACACGCACACACATGCACACGCACACACACCCATGACTAATCTTTACTTATTCATAAACGATGCTCTTCTATTTCGTGAGCAGTGCTCATATCTCTGTCCAAACTGACCACATGTACACATGAAAGGTGATACAGCAATTTCTGAAGCACAGCGCAGATTTGGACAAACCTGGCACTGAAGTTTATGGCCCGTTCACTTGTTGTGTGAAGCAGAAACCACACCTAGCCATGCATTGCTCCCTAAGGAACCTCACAAGCTCCACTGAGGTAAACTTAGGGCAAGGCAGGTCATTTTGTTCATGGTTGACCTGAGCTGATCCAGTGAAATTAATTATTCAGTGAATAAAAGGCAGATTTGAGCATTGAGTAAACATTAAACCAACACTAAAATCAATATCTTCACTCTTTGCTATCGACCTGCCAATGGAACATTGTTTAATTTTAACTCTTGGCACAATGATTTCATTTTTGATTTTTAAAAGGCATAAGAGAAATACATCCAGTTTCACAGCCTGTAATGACAGCTAATGATCTCTTTATTACAGCTGTATCCAGCTGAAGGGGCTTTACAGTGCTAAGAAAAGATTTTATTGGTACGTACTGTATATTTGACGCCATCGCTTGTGAATTGGCGGTTACTCACGCAAAGGGCCATGTATTAAACCAGGCGCAGAGCAGAGCTGAGCACAATGCAAGTGTCTTTGCTGGTTTCAGATTGACGTACATTTCCTTCCAGCGCCCACGTTGTTTAAATAGCAGGTGTACTTGTGCCCATCTGAGCTCCCATTGACCGAAATATTAGGAGTGGTCAGGCGCATTGCTATCTTGAGGCAGCGGAAAGTGATTGTGCGATTGACCAACAAAAACCTTGTCAACCTTGTCAGTTATTTTAAGGGTGCAATATCAAGATAGTAGCCTAATATGCGCCTAGGCAGGTGCACAACATGGTTACTTCAGGATATTTGATTCCTGCTGGAATCCTGCTGTTGCCATAGCTTTAAATTTCCACTTTCCGCCAAGGTGCAAGCCTAACTTCAGCTGACATACCAGATATGCTACATGTGTCTGTTAGACACATCCATCTGGGGAGCCGGTCATTGAAACGGTTTAAAAGGGCAGGTGCTTTCAAAAATGACTTGGCAGGTGATTGGACGAACCTTTGAACCAGCAGGGTTGGTGGTTGTTATCCACTCTTCCAGTAGAAAAGTTGGTAGAAGAGCGAAAACATATTTTCCACTGAGAAAAGCCTTTGCTCTAAACTGATGCTATATTGCATCATCTACTACATTGTCATTCTTTATTGGTCCCTATGTTAAACAAGCAAAACTGGATTTGGAAATGTCCTAAAATCGTCATGATCTTCAGACCATGCGGTATAATTGTTAAAATAGGATCCAATGTTGTGCCCTTGTGCCCTGTTGTTCATTGGTCAAACTTTGAGTTGTTGTATTGCTTTTCACTGGCTACAAAACAAATGTATTTAGAGAAAGGAACAATGGAAAACTAACTATAATCATTTAATGAATATGATGGTCTGTTACTCCCATTTTAAAACTTCAGTGTGAAGAAAATATATCATTTCATTTCATTTTGAAATGAAATTCACCAGAGTCAACTAGTATGTTGTAATAATCTTGTGCCACAAAAGCAACACATAATAGACAAAGCACGGCTACGTTCATGACTCTGCAGACAATGCCCTGGACCAGGTACTCTAGTCTCACAATGTTCTCATAGCTTTAGCTACACTCTCCCACAGCTGAATGGGGTTTAAAGGCTTTCGTGACCCAAATCCTTTCTCTTAAAACATGTTCCTCTCTTCACTGCTGCTATCTCCATAGAATAACTTGGCATGTTGGGGTATTGAGAAGTACAATGGAGCAATAATGTAATTTAATAAGGTCATTGCAAGGCATGGGACCTGGAGCATTGTCTGCTTAAAACATCCTGATATTGCAAAGGTCCACAATCTATTTAACTACATTTACAGTCTAGGAACACTTGTATAGTTCTACAAAAGAAATTTCGTACTGTTATCAGCACAGCTTTTCTCCGTCAATCGGCAGCAAACACACACACACACACACACAGATGCACACACGCACTCGTATTCAAATTACACCTTTAATATTTTTGTTGATGATGGTCTCAACATCACCTGGTTATGATATTATTGACATCTACTGGCACTGAGACGTTCTTGATTTTGGAATGTTTTAATCTCCAGAAAACCACAAAGCTCCTTTACAGTAAAGTTTACAAAATCATAGAGGCGGAGCCTGTGCTATTAGTTACTGTTAGTTTACATACCACTGCACTCCTGAAGCATTCATGTTTATTTTTAAGTCAGTGCACATCCCTTATCATCCCTTATCATCCCTATCAACAGTAGGCTACGGTGTAAAAGCTTTAATATCAACAGCACGTTTTAAAGCGTTACTAATGTCCAGAGGTACAAGGCCTTACTGTACTTTGTTAGATAACCCTTGAAAAGGACGACAGAGACTAAAACAGACTATATTTAACATAACACCAAAGGGTCAGTTTGAGATTAAGTCAAAGCACAGGTGCACTGCTCTCCTGTTTAGTAAATAGCGAGATCCAATCTCGTGGCGTTCAGTCTGCTGGCTGTTTAAGGATAAATATCTCCATGTGGCCCTCTGCAATAAATAAAGAAATGACAGAATGCTTTTGCCTGGAGAGACGCACTACTGTAACAACATTCCAACGTTACAGATGCCATTGGTCAATATGAAATATCCCGTGGTCCTCCATTGGTCAATCTGTCATCGTGCCTCATTACGCAGAAATGCAAACAGTCGTGTACCCAGTGTTTGAGCACCTTTTTTTTTTTTTGCGCTACCGATCTTGGACTCACAGATGTGTAAGCTGTGAGCACTCGGTTGCATGCAAAATGACATAACGTTGACAGCACATGCACTTGCGCTACGGATTCTCGTGTGTATGTGCGCTTTTCACTCAAGTTGATTACCCTCATTTTCCATGTAGCTCATCTCCTTGACGTATGATCCACCTAATTTATTCAACTGACCGTGAAGCCTTGTTTAGTGTATTTAATCACTGCCTACGATATGTCTGAATCCACTTTGCATGTCTTTTGCAGCCTTCGAAGAGCAGCTTTAACTAGAGATTTGTAAAAACAAAAATGACAGAAAAAACTATTTTTCTCAGATGTGCACATTGCAAAACGCCTCTGCTAAAAATGGACGGTGCTTTAGCGTCAATGACGAACAAACATGACACAAGTGCACAGTCATGCTGCAACTGATTAACTGCACCTAGGAAAGAGCGTGCATTTCATTATAGGGCCATTTGCTTGTGCTCTTGAGATTTTCCTACAGTAGAATAACGGACAAGAGAGATTTGGGTAAATGAATCTCTAAGGGAAGTACATTTGGGGGTGAACTCTTACTGTGAATGAACTCAGTGACATAGAACATGTAGACGAAACGGTTTTGTTTATTTGAAGAGAAAACAGGATTAAGGATGTATAATTGTAATAATTTTCAGTTTTACCCAACCATTGCAATAAAATGAGCTCATTCCTATCCTAGCTAGTTTAAAGGTGCGCTGCTGGAGCTATTGCACCCTCCATGATACCAGGTCTCTGCTTCTGCGGCCATCAAGCAAGCATAGGTTTTGAGATTGTGGGGTGGGGGTAGGGAAGCGTGTAGTGGGAGAAGTGGAGAGCAGTGCGACTCACTCAGTGCCTAGACGCGGGCGGTGCCCGTGGGGGCATTTCAACCCAAAACAGTTATTACAAAACAGTTAGTAGTAAAGCAGTTATTGTAAGATGTTTCCAATCATTAGGGCAATTCTGAAACAACAATAACCACGTATGCTGCCTTTGCTTTAATATGTGTATTACGTGGGCATCAAATGTAAATGCTTCATTTGTAAAACTTTGCAATTATCCAAGTGAATCTTGTGCCTTCAGTTTCATCACCATCTGATATATTAAACACTGTCCACTGGCGATGAAAGCAAGGTGTTGGGGAAGTATTGAGCAGGTTACTTGGGGGGGGGGGGGTGGGGGGCTGCAGTTTGTGGGCCACATTCCTCCCGTTTATATAAATACCCTGCACGTTTCCTCTGTTCTGTCTGCTATTCCCATTAAAGCAGTGGAAACTCAGCATGCCTTGGGTGGTACTGAGCCCCCCCCCCATCCTCTCTCTCTGCTCCTGGATGGGGTCACATGGTGGGGAGGGGGTGTTGAAGGGGAGCACATGGGGAAGATAAGAGGTATGTTTTAACTTAATCGAAGGCTTTGTTTTTTAGGCAGCATTAAAGAAAATTTAAAAAGGATATGGAATTCACCTGTGTGTGTGTGTGTGTGTGTGTGTGTGTGTGTTTGCGTGCCTTTGTGAACTCTCTCACCCCTGTGACAGCCGATGACATCATCAACGTTAGACAGATTATGTGTAAAGCCGCGGTCACGACGGCTCACTCTCCAAATCACAACAGTTGGCTTTAGGGCCGTGACTCAATGTTATGGTCCTGTCATTCAGGACCTGAGAATGACGTAACGTGACTCATAAACGGCACGCTCCAGTAAGAACGTTGACGCTACTGTATAGCCAACTGTTGCAACGTTTGATAAAGGAAAAGCATGGAGAAGATGTCAGACCTCTCGTGGTACAAAGACCTTACAGGCAAGTCTGGCCGCTCGGCAGCCATCTTGATAATGCCTCTGGGCAGTTATAGATCTCGCCAGACGTACGTCATTTTCAGGGGTGCCCGTGCCCATATAAGGACATCTGGGTCTAAGTGAATTTCCCCATGAGAAAAATGTCACACACTTGTTGAGTTTCAAACCAAAGTAACAATGTTTTTTTTTGCTTTCTAAAGCTTGTTTCCACCTCATGGGCGATTCCAAGGCAGCGCATGGAAATGAGCAAGGCACCGTGAACAGGCAGCTGTTGCACTCACCGTGACCACTTGCTCATCACTAAGGAAAAGACACGCACGCACACACACACATGCACACGCGCACACACACATGCACACACATCCTGACGTGAACTGGCATTACGTCAGGCCTTTGCCGTGCCTCCTGCTGGACTTGAAGACCCCTGGGTGATATTTGGGCAAGCTGGACTCGGATTGCCTTGATTTTGGCGCAATTACGGTGTCAACTCTGTTTTGCCAAATGCCTTCGGAGGTTCATGTAAGTCTTTGTTGTACGTGTGCAAACGGGGTCTTTCAGGAAGTTTAAAGACTGGCGGACGGCAGTTAATGAGCAAAAAATAAAAAAAAGAATGCTGTCGTTTGAGTGAGCTTCTCCAGGCCTTGATGACATGTACTGTACGCAGGTGTGCATCACTGCTGTAAAAGAAAAGAGAAGAAGAAAACTATAAGAAACACATGAAAAGAAAGAAAGGCTGTGAAGTAATGCGTGGTGGCTTGTTAAAGTAACAAAGACGTTATTACTCTGGTTTGTCACTGGATAAGTTATCTATAATGTCTACCTATAGCGCCGGTACAATCAAGCTCTTGACACTGCGGTACTTCAACAAACCTAATTAGACAGTATCTGAGATACAATGATATAGAGATGACAGATTACATTAAAGTAATTCTCCTTGCTTGTCTTCTGGGATCTTCCCGTCTGTAGCTCAGGATATGGTGGGCCTTTTCTAATACTAAGCGCTGCATGAAGCATCACTTGCTGTATTAAGCAGAACATGTGGCCAACTTGCGGCCAGGTGTCTCTAAGCAAGACACCTAACCCCTGACTGCTCCCGGTGGTCAGGTGGCGCCTTGCAAGGCTGACCTTGCATGCCCTAACCATCGGTGTCTGAATGTGTGTGAATGGGTGAATGTGAGGCTACTGTAAAGCGCTTTGAGTGGCTGGAAGGTTGGAAAAGCACTATTCATACTTTAAATGCAGTCCATTTACTTGCTCTTAAAGGCACGGACATAAATGCAACTAGTTTTAGGACATTATAATAGATACAAGAAAAATAGCTTGTTGCAGACACAACACTACATGAAATAAAGTTCTTCTGATAACTGCTATTGTTGATAATTCAACACTTTGTTGGGTGGAGGGCATAGGTATTCAACATAACATGGGCATCTCCCATTGCGAGCCGATTGTTACTGTGTGTTTCATTGGAAAGAGTGCATTGTTGTGTCTTGGTACTGATGTCATGTTTCTGAAGTATTTGTCTTAAAATTACACATTTTATACAATAATTTGAATAGTTCCCTCTTTTTTTTTTGCCGAATCCATATCTTGGCACAGTGTAATCCAATATTTAGTATATATTCCATAACCTAAAAGCAGGCATGTTCAGTATTACCTGTTTTATTGTTTCTGTTTTAATGGAAAGCACATTGTGTACCGTAAAATGTGCCATACAAATAAAGATGACTTGACTGAATGCCCCATTAGGATCATAGCTGTACAGTAGTATCCAAGCTCTTACAATACTAGATTCCAAACTCTACCGCATGATTCAATGCCATAGTCAGATGAGAAATGGCTTCTTCACATTATGATTTCCTACCAATTTGTGAGTATGTGCATTTGTTTTATATGCACATTATTTCTAATATCCTGAAGTAGATAATTGAAAACAGGCCTTTTCATCTAACAGTACTAATGCTTTTTAAAGAATTGGGCTGACTTGTCTTATTTGAAACAGCAGATATACTGACTATTTAGAATTCCATCTCAATAATTTCGATGACGTTTTGATTGATTCCTTAATCACTTCTGTTAGAGTCGCTGTGGACCAAAGCGTGAGCAGCTCGCATACACAAGCCTGGGTTAGGGTCCCGGAGACATTGCGAATGAGGGGAAAATGTGACATCATGATGCATACCACAGGGAAGGACAGAACGGTCTGTGGTCGGATATGTTTTTTTCAGTAGTCACAGAAGCCCGGGACATGGCTGCCTACCTCCTTTGTTACGCGTCTTGTGACAGCGTTCATTTAGTCTTTGACTGTTTGTGTTAAAAGGGAGGTTTAGTCCATGTAGTTGTCGCTTTTCTTTTTTTCGTGTTTCGTTCTGTCCGGTTTGCGTATGACAAAAGTCCGGGGGCACAGCCTTTTCCGGAAAATGGGTGAACAAACTCCCGCCAATAAGCGCCATGAGTTTCCACCACATAACAACAATGTTTCAATTTGTCTAATCGGGGGTATTTAGGCTAAGTAAACTATCACTCCTCAGAATTTCATCTGTAGCCACAGCGCAGTCATGCAGGCCTCTTATTCAAACCATTTGTGTGTGGTTGGGAGCGGGGAGGGCTGTCAGGGGAGATGGAGGGGGGCGGGGGGGGGAAGAGGGCCCAGGGAGGACGTCTGGGGCGCAGAGAGTGAGAGCTATTGGCAGGAGGCTGCAAACCACACGCAGCTTGCGTGATTGTGGTTCTCTCGAGCGTGCGGCGATCGGCCTTTCGTTTTTGTCCCACCCTCCCCCTCCCTCCTCGTTTTTCCTGTTCCCCGCTGCTTCCGAGCACCTGCGTGCCTGACCACGTTTGACCCCCTGACCTTTGAACTCCAGACGTCGAGAAAGCTCTGCGTGTCAAGCCAACACCCCCGTGGGCACGCACAGTGAAAGTGTAAACGCGATGTCATTTAAGTTCAACGATGCTCCGTGTCAATGGTTCTCAGTGCCTTCAAGAGGGAAAATAAGAAATGCATACTGTATTACCTTGTCATGTAATGTGCATACATATTTGTTTTGTAAATGTGTCCTGGGTGCAGTATTATTTGTGTGTGTGATATTTCTAGCAATTGTGAAATAGTGTGTGTCAAGATGGGATTGAATACCTTGCGAACTGCTGCAATAGGTGAAATGTTTAAATATGCACACCACTTGGTATAAGTATTGAGGTCATGGCAACTGCTTACAGTAACTAACCTATAGCTCCACCATTCCGGTTACCTGCATTGATTTAGGATCATAACTGGCCTCATAAAAGTTTGAAAAGGGATGTGAGAGCCAAAAGCCAGACCCAGCCAGCGAGTTTTAATGGTACAGGTTTATAATGAAACACTCCTTGAGTCTTTCTCCCAAAGCACTGACGTTATCCACTGGACACTCGCACATATTAAATGTGCTCTTTATTTATAATGTGAATGGCTATCAGCGAGCCAATGCAATAGGGAGATGAGAGGATGCAGAGTTGCGGACGTGTGCGAGTGTGAAGACACTGTATAAATGACCATTACCAAGGGGGTTTAGCCGCCTTGGTTAAACAGTGTAGTTTCTTTGTCACTGAAGTATTTCCATTTTACTGTATGAGCAGAGCTCTTTGTTGATGCGGAGAGCAGATGTTTTTAAGTCAGCTCTTTGCGATCAACATCTTGCCGCTGGGTTGCTGTCAGACCTGATGAGAAAATAGCGGGTTTGAGGCAAGTGCCTTCACTTTTTAAAAGGATGCAATACAAGCCTCCTTGGTACAGTAATGAACCCCTAAAGGTACACTCCTCAATTTGTGCATATGCTGATGTAACATTTTTTTAAACATTTTTGTTTTTTTAAATAAGATGGATAATGCCTTTTTGGTTGTGGCCCCTACATTGGAATAACCACCCTATATTTATCACGCTGTTCCCCACCACTAAGACATTTAAGTCTCATCTTAAAACATATCTTTATTCTTTGACATTTGAGTGAGTTTAGGGACACACATGCTTAACAGTCTTGTTTGTTTCGTGTTTGTATTTATTGTTATTGTATGTTTATATATATAATTTTTTTAATAAACTGATTATCACAGTAATTGCATAATTGGCAGACCCAGTTTTGAATATGAGAACATGAAATGAACATATAACCTGATGCTGCTGTAATGTTTAAAATGTCGTATATAAGACTTTTAATGTTACTATATACAGAAGATGGGCTATATTTAGGATCAACAGTATACAGTATGTATTCATCCATTCAAGCATGCCTAATTCAGGTTAATAGTGCATTCACTAAGTCCATGTTGTTCATTCCAGGTCCCAGGCCCATTGCTTCTCTAGCTCGGTATGCACGCACACACTCACGCACTCACCCTTGACTTCCACTGATTAGAGTTCAAATATTTCCATGTGGGACCACTATGAGTTGCCAGTCTTGCCCAACCGGCTGCTTTGAACATTACAACGCCGTTTGCCCAAGGAAGACAAAAGTGGATGATGTAATTTCCTCCTAAGGGGGGGCCTCTTCTCTCCCCAGTGGAAACATCAGGCAGGCAGGAGACCCACAAATGACTTGTGGTCATGTAAATGACATTCTTGTAGCGTTTACTACAACATTTTTCTTTAACATCAACTGCATTTTTATTACCTGGTCGGTTCCTTTTTAAATCAGGGATTATTTAAGATGTATTGGTATGCTTTGATTTGTGACCAGATTTTCACTTGTCGATTAAACCTGCTTTAGAAGTTGTGTGAAACTCAGAGCAGCACAATCTACTCCCGCACCTCTCTCTACTCCTGCACACTGTTCTCTGCCCCTCCCCTCTGTAGCCACCTGCACTGTTGTGAGCACATGCATGTGTCTCAAAAACATAAACCGTAAGATGTGGCAGACATTGGAGGCTCTGGAGACACCATAAAACAGACGCAAAGGGTGACCTGCTTTACACTTTTACCAATTATAGTACATTCGTGTGGGATGAGAAATGGGATGTGCGCGTCAAGTGTTATCCAGCTGCGAGCTAGTCCTGATTTTGATCTCATTTTAATGGTCCTCCGTGTTAAACAAAAGTCTCTGAAGAAAGGAATCGCAGCAATAAAAGTGTTGATGAAACATCAATATACTACGGTCTGAATGATAATTAAATTGTCGTTCCCTTTCAGTTTGGCCCGCAGATGGTAAATTGTAACGGCTTAATGACCGTCCATTTCAGAGCCTGCATTTATCATGGAGACCTACACATTGGCCTACTGTCTGATCAAGGTGGAAAACTGCTGAGATGTGATGAAAACAAGTGGCACCGCCTGTGGCTTTGCCAGTGATTAAGTTTAAGTGTGAAACAGACACCACATCGATGCTCTGTTATTAGGGTATCTGTGGTATGTTTATTTACTCTACCCTGCTTGTGGTGGTTATAAGTTAAACTGCTAGTGCTCAATGTTAACCTCCCCAGGTGCAGCCTACCTTCTAAAAGACGTTCTTAGTAACCTACTTTTCTTGGTTAAATAATAATAATTTTTAAAAAATTAAAAAAATAATTTACCAGCTGTCTCAAACTGGTGTCCATGACTATGGCGTGCCATCATTTCTACCCCGGACCAATAGATGGGGGTAGAAATTATAATTAAGGTGGCTACATTTCCATTCACTGACCAGTTGGTGCCATCTGCTGGTGAACTGCTTAAACAGAGCAATTTGTGGACTTCTGACTTTATTGAATAACTGATTTAAATAGACATACTGTAGCCTTTGTCTATATAATATTTATATGTTTATATTCGATGCGTGAAAATATATGTTACATTGGTTTGAGTATTCATGTGAGCCGCACAATTCGATAGTCCATTTCTGACTGACAGACAGGATATTCAACCGTCAAAACATTTGAGCTGTTGATAAACTCACTGACATCACCGACATCCAGGCCAGGATGTTTGATCTTGGGTTAATACAGCTTCCCAGAGGAGCTCCTGGAATATAAAAAGACTTGCGTTAAATTTAGCCGGGGTTTTTAAGAGTGCGTACAGCTGTTGCTGTAGGTTAAAGTGCCCTTGTGTGCCGTGTGTGCAGTGTGTGTGTGTGTGTGTGTGCGTGTGTGTGTGTGTGTGTGTGTGTGTGTGCGTG
>JAODLL010061617.1:0-17828 GCA_026546735.1 Forbesichthys agassizii | reverse complement strand
ACACACACACACACACACACACACACACACACACACACACACACACACACACACACACACACACACAGCATATACATAGTGTATAAGCACTGAGAATCAGTTGGCCAGTTGGCTGGGGGAGGTGGGAGGGTGTAGAGACAATGTTGCCCCTGACCCAAAGAATATATGGCAGGATACAGACAAGTCTCCAACAGGGATTTAAAAAAGTGCTGTGAAGTCGTATTCCTTTGAGAGTGTGGGAGAGAGAGAGAGACATATATTACTAATTGGAAATATAACATTCTAGATCTGGAGGTAACTGACACACTGATGACACCACATAATTTTGGGAGTGTTTTATAGCTTGCTGCGTTAATTGGTTGTGTCAAGACCCTGTCATGTTTAATGAGTTGTTGAAAAATCCAATGATACTCAGTAATGATACTCAGTAACCATGGTGATGACCATGTGTTTTATGGCTGAATTGACTAGACACAAAAACATTTATTTTTTCTCCTTAGTGGTTTTACATTACACTACAGTATACATACTACTTCTAAACTATATTTTAGAATTAATTGTTTTTCCAAGTGAAAGAGCAATAGTCTTTTAGATCATTAGTTGTTTGGATTTAAGGGTTTGTTTGATTAGAGTTCCCAGTGAGCCAAATGCATTGTGCTAAGTAAAACAAACCACTGAGTGAATGCCGTATTTTGACATTAGCACTCCCAAAGGCTTTAGGTAATTCTTAAAATAAATGTAATGTAGATCTCCAAATGTGCACCTCCCAAAGGCTACTGTTGAAAAGAGTCACAGTGTAACAGAACAATTCACTGCAGCTGGAATATTGCAGCTCTTAAAAGATCCGGTTGGAAACACAAATTTCCTCTGCCCTAATTACACAGCCTAATTCTGGCACCCTGGTTTTTTGGTTATAGATAGCATTTTAATGGCTCACGTCTTTCCTGTGGAATGAAGAGGTTACATTAAATCAAGAACACATTTGTTATTATATCATTTTGTATATATAATCCACATGTTTGTGATTACTGTTATGTTTTACACACATATGGTTTCCTATCATATTTTTCATTACTCTTCCTGGAATATGTGCCACTCTTAGATTGGTATTACTTAAACAGTGGCTGCATTTTATCATTTATGGATTTGGTGGGGAAAAATATAATACAATTAACCAATTAACATTATCCTGTATCAGTTGGGCTCCATTATATGAAGCCAAGATATTTTAGGTGACTTCATGCTTTATAATGAGTTCACCAGACTGTCACCTGAAGTCAAATGTTAGCTATTAGACAGTGTCCAGAAGTAGGCAAGTGTTCAGACCTCATTCTCCTTTACCCTTGTAATAAACCCACTGACAGGTCAGAGCAGTGCAGCTGTGCTCAAGATCATACAGGGTCATCTTTATTACCTCGCCATCACCATAATTATCCAATGATTGCCATGGACATTCCCTCCCACAAACCCAGAAAACAGCTGTGCTTAAGCTGACAGACTTCTTGCTGTTAGACTTGGGCACTGCTGAACCCTGGGAAACGCAGTCCAGAGAGGGGCCTCTTTAATTACAAGCTAGGCAGTTTCTACATTGCCCAACTAAACCTCAAAGTAACGTAATGTTGTGCTATAACAATGTTATTCTGGGTATGAGAGGTATCGTTCTTGTACTGTACGTCGTGGATTCATTAGCAAACCAAACCAATATTGTGTTTGCAGTACAGAATATGATTACACTATAAACAATGTACAGTACTCTTTAGTACTTTAATGTGAAAGTAACATTAACTGGATTGACAGCATCTCAGCATGCAGTCATGCATCCATGTAGTTCATTACATTACACATATTCTGAATCAGTGACAGACTGCTATTCTGGTAACAGGGGTCTGTGTAAATCAGGATTCTTCCAGACACACACACACAAACACACACACACACACACACACACACAAGCACACACACACACACACACACACACACACACACACACACACACAAGCACACACAAACCTGGACTTCCTGTGTTTTCAAGCCTCTCATAAAAAACACCCAGATGTGAGCAGCTAGCTCACTGACAACACTACCAGAATACAGAAGTGCATTGTGGTCCCATAAAGCTACACACAGCCCCTTGCTAAAACGTCTGACTCAAACACAAACAGAAACATACACCGACGCACACACATGCGCACACACACACACACACTTACACACACGTTTTCCCATTTGCTGTGCCCCATACATGCCAAGTATGGATTACTGGGACAAACCATCTCTCCCCACCTGTGGTGATGGAGTGGCATTTTGAGGGGTGTAGGTTTGTGTGTGTGTGTGTGTGTGTGGGGGGGGGGGGGGGCAGCGTGCAGTGTTAGCCAATGAGATCATTTCTTTGGGCCTCCATATTCCCCTGTCGCCCTTCCACCTCCTCATCTCCGCTCCTTAAGGATAACACATGAACTCACTTTTACCAAGTAAGAAAGCGTTTTTTTGCTCCTTCTTTCTTTATTTCTATCTATCCGTCCTCTGGTCCCATGGGGAAACAGTTCACTCATTGGGCACTCAAAGGACAGTGTGTCTGATGTCCCTCCAGAACCATCTCCCCAGGTCTCTGGCCTATTTCTTGAGGATGGGGGGGTTGTTGAAAAATGGATGAGTTCACCCAAGATGCTTTGGCTTTGAGGGAGTTTGCATTACAGCAAGCTGGACTGGTTTGCTCCACAGCAGGGGAAACTGCAATAAGTCACTGAAATAATTTTTCATATTTTCCCTCCATTCGTCTGTTGATGGACCGACAGAGAGAGAGAGAGAGAGAGAGAGAGAGAGAGAGAGAGAGAGAGAGAGAGAGAGAGAGAGAGAGAGATATGTAATAATATGCGGGTGTTAATTAATGGAATACTATCGTTACCAGAGGGGTATCAGGGAACAGTGAACAATAGAGCCACACACACATTCATTCATTCATTCATTTACTAAACCTCGTATTAAACCCTTCTCTTCCCACGAGTCTTCATGTAATCCTTCATGGTGTGTTGTCACTGTTGTCACGAGACACACTCCAGGACATACCTAGCTCGAGCCAAGCTTTAGCCTGCATGTAAGAAAGTTAGCTGGAAACCCATAATCACAAGGAAATGTGACAGGGTTGGTAATTGCTTTCCTAACAGCCATCGTATCCAGGATTTGTGAACAACTCATTGATATGTTTTATTTAAGTATGTAGCCTGTTTGAGCAGTCAGTCAGCAGCCCAGACTTCTATAATGAGAGTGAAGGAGCACGTTTGTCCATCCAGGCTCTCAGTTACTGTGTATGTGTGGGTGGGTCACAGTGACTGAAATGCTCCTGTTGTCTAGTGTCAAGTCTCAATAGTCATTATAGGCATGCTCAGCTCCAGAGCAGTGTTCACTCAGCAGCTTAGCTCAATGTGCCAGAGATGTCAGAGGACGGAGACAGAACAGAACCAGATGAAGCCCAATAGCCAGAAAAAATAAATCAAAGAAGAAATCAAATGTGAAAATACTGTATAAGGGAGATGCTGGAATAAGAAGAGAAAGTCACAAATGAGGAGAAATGAAATACAATATCAGTTGTGGACACTGAGAATAGTGAGGCAACACAAAAATTCGATTGCTCCAGTCACATTTAAAAAAAAGCTGAAGTTAGCTTAAAAGCATTTTGCTACCCCCACATTGCCAACAACTGCTCTAGCAGCTTGATATGATGTTTTCTTCTCTGGTGTTCAGAGCAAAACTACGTGCTCAGCAGAACTCTAGATGTCTGCCAGGAAGATCAATTAGTGCTCCATATGAAAACTGCTGCTGCACATCTGAG
This sequence comes from Forbesichthys agassizii, assembly GCA_026546735.1. Lineage (NCBI taxonomy): Eukaryota > Metazoa > Chordata > Actinopteri > Percopsiformes > Amblyopsidae > Forbesichthys > Forbesichthys agassizii. The sequence continues at coordinate 13,999 of JAODLL010061617.1, read as the reverse complement.
TCAGGCAGGTTGGTCCTCTCACACCACCTTAGCAGGATACGACGTCACATAAGACCTCCATCCCCCACCTCTATTGTACCACACTGTACTAAAGTCAATCTCGAATGCTGACTTCTATGTGTGGCCCTGTTCCCTTTATGCAGCTCTATGTGGCTTGATACTTCATCCAGATTGCAAGACCTATAGTATAGCATCCTCTCTCTCATTCCATTTCTCTCTTTTCTCCTTTTCTCAGCACATTCCTGACTGAGTGTGCTATACAGCTGGCTCGACTTATATGCTGCCCCAGGGCTGCTTGATTAGCTCTGGTTTTGTAGCCCGGGGAAGGGGAGGGGTTTTTGAATCCTGTGTGTTGTTCTTAGGCTTCAGCAGAAACAGCAAAACTGGGCAGACACATATAAAGTGGAAAGAGGCTCTTTCTGCGCTAAAGCAAGCTTTACACGTTAAACTGTGCAGACGTGCTCAAGGCCTCGATGTCTAAAAGGATCTTTGTGTGCGTTTATACCGATGTCGATTCTTGGCCATGTCACCGTGATTCAACGCCATGACTGTGCTAACGGTGTTGTATTTTTGTGTAGGTGTTTCATGTTTTATCATTACCAGTGCTTCTGTGTGCGTAAAGGCCACTATAAACTAAGACCAAAATGAATTGGCCTGTCTCACATATTTACAATGCTTTGCTTTAGAGAACACAGCTGTGTGTGCATTGTCCCCTCCACGGTGACAGTGGTTTAACACACCCCTCGCTCTCAGGTATAAAGTGCAGACTTGTCCCTTTGTCACTTACCATCACTTACTCTCTCTCGCCCCCTCTGTCCGTCTGTGTCTCTCTGCCCTCCAGCAGCTCCGTCGTGCAACGTCAGGTGTATGAATGAAGGGCAATGCCAGGGGGACTCCTGCTCCTGCCAGAAGGGCTATACGGGCAATAACTGTGGACAGCGTGAGTATAAACCACTGTAGAGCCCGAACACCTGGCTGTCAGTGTGTGTGTGGGTGTGTGTGTGTGTGTGTGTGTGTGTGTGTGTTCACTGCCGTGCATGTCTGAACATGGCAAAACCTCTAGGGGGTTTGGTTTTGTACTAGAGTGTGTGTATGTTTGTGAGCGTGTTGTGGGGAACACTGTGTCTTTCTATGAGGTGGGGATTGTTGAGTGTATGTCTGAATGTGTCACAAAGTATTTCTTCAGAGAAGCGTGGGTTTGATTTGTGTGTACGGTACATCAAAGTCCTTATAGGCATGTCTCGCTACTTGGCAGCCATTCTTGAAACGTCGGCTCAGTTATTTAGGAAGACAGTATAGGCAGGTTGCTTACATCTACAATCACATGATTGGTTAAGTAGGTTTATACTTGGCTTGGTTACAAAGCAGACAATTGGCTCTTTCGGATTATGTTATGTGTTATTATTTATATATTTTCCTCCAACTGCCATATTTGCGTTTCAGAATTGTCCCATAGAGCTCCATTCAAAATGCTCTAAGTGGCATGTCTCTTCTGTATAGTGTCTCTGGGTACATGCACAGCATGTGTTACAATTAGCCTGCATGTACTCCAGTGGGAGTAACATCTGTACACATCATCACCCTCTCTCTCTCCCGTACAGCTGTGTGCGAGAAAGGCTGTCAAAATGGAGGACGTTGCGTCGACGCCAACAGGTGTGCCTGTGTCTATGGCTTCACTGGCCCGCAGTGCGAGAGAGGTAAGACCATAGTAAGATAAGCACGGCAGGATTTATGTTTGTTACTGTTGCTTCAGGGTAGTGCTTTGCTACTGGTAAACAATGGCTTACGGAGCACCTTTTGTGTTTGTTATGATGACTGTTAGAACTATAATGAAAAACTGGTGCACTGTAAAATAATTGATATTAGGATGTAATTTCTCTATGAGCAACATTACATTGTTTTTTGCACAAACAATTAAATATTGACATTTTATTTTAGCTAAACATAACATTAAATAGTTAATACGTTTATTGAACTTTGGTAAATCATATTTCCATATTAAGCTGTGTGTGTATTACACTTGAGAAGCTGCATTTGGTTCTGGCCCATTTTGAAAGCATTTGGTAGCAGTCCAAGCGGAGTGCTCTCGGGGAACACAGCTCGGTACTGCAGCTGCAGATTCCAATGAGTGCAATGCAGTTGTTACTGTAATGGAAGGAAAGTCGGCGCTAAACCCCTTGGGTGTCTGCAGCCAGACAGAATAAGCTTTATCAAGCTAGTGCTAGAGTTGTGGGGGCGTGGCAGTCTGACAGGATATGATATGGATGCCACACATTTGCACTGTTATCATGCCCCAGCGCCCCCCTTACTGGAGCCCTGCCAGAGCTATCACAGGGGAAGGCGTTCAGACCTTGATGTTGTGGTCCTGTAACGTGTTAAGTTCCCATCTCTAGACAGGGAGGGTGTGTTAATGGAGTATTTAAACCCCTATGACAATACAGAGCGCTATGACTTCATAGTTACCAAACACATAGATAACATATACCGCTGGCTGATTGAAGACAGAGAATGGATGTACTTGCCTCTCTGGACTAAGAAGTGACATGCTCTGTTGCTGTCAGCAATCTCTGTCACCTCTCACCGTTCCCGTGACCCTAACCTGTTTCCTGTCCCCTCCCAGCCACTGTAACACACAAAGGACTTGCTGTATCGCTACTCAACCCCTGTCTCTTACATACAGTACTGGCCCCATGATTCCCTGCCTATTATAACTCCTTATACTCCTATGACTCTCCAATCAGCTCTGGCCTTCCTCGTTGCCCCTCCCTCCCCCTTATATGGAGCTCAGGGGTCTTGTTTTCTTGGAAAACACATCTGGGGGGCTGGGTTGCCTTCAGACATCTGGCAAATACAACCCCCTTCCAAAAAGTACCCTTTACACTCAATCCCTCCACCCCACTTGGGTGGGGGCTTGGACATGTTCGACGATACAGGACTGAGGGAGGTAGATGCATAGAGAGGGTGTGGGGATGGGGTGAGAGTTAAAATGGTCTCCCCAGCTGTGTACACAAAGCCTGGTGGAGGCGAATACAAACATTCTCATCTCCGTGCTAGAGGACGGTTGAGACCACTGGACCCCAGTAGCCACAAGTAAAACACACACGTTTTTAAAACTGGGCACGTATGTGTGTGTGTGTGTGTGTGTGTGTGCTTGGCTCATTCTCCATATATGTGTTTTGCTCTGTGTCTGTATTTGTCTGTAGGCCACTTGTAAAGTGTGTGTGTGTGTGTGTGTGTGTGTGTCCCATGCCACCCAACCTAAACCAACTGGCAAACAATAATCCTAAGTGAAACAAGTCTCCATGTTGTGGATAGAGTTAAAAACTGTCATCCTTTATCCCTCATTTATTAAAAAGAAAATATAAAATACAAATTCTCACATTACATGAAGTAGGGCTGTTCCTAGACTAACAAGATTAATTTCTAGTGATGAATGAAACACAATTGACCAAACGACGACCCTCCCCTGGTTTTATGACCCTCTGATTTATACACCCAAACGAGCTGAGAATGTTGCTGTCTGATGCAAAGCCCAATAAACTACCCTAGCCAAGAGTTGAGATTGCGGCCAACTGTTGTTGTTTGTTGTGAACATTTAGCGGTTCATCTACAGTATGTCACTTGACACATCTGCTTTTTATTTAAAGATACTCGCCTCCGTAATCGCCACGTATGACGTGTGATTCTGTGTGTGTGTGTGTGTGTTTGCTCTATTTGACAATGGTCAATGCTGATTGGTGATAGAGTATTCCTCTCTATGGTGTGAATTCCACTTGGACTTTGATCAAAATTAATTTTCCCACTTGATGAATGTAACTGAACCATTAGACACGGTGTGTTAGCTAAAGCAGTGGTTCACTTAAGTCTTTTGCTTTTGTTCAATTATTTTCTAAGCCAATGTATCCCTCTTTACTGCACAACCTTTGATCAATATAACCATAGAAGAGAACAAAACTAAATACAGTATGTGACTTGGTCATAGAAAAAGTGAATGTCAGCCATTAACATTTATGCTTAAAAACTACAAAACTACATGATAAATTATTAAACAATCTACACTAAGGCATCACAGGTCAGATAATATACCATCATCAAGTGAATAATGTTGAAATGTTGAATATTTTGATGAATCTTGAAAAGTGTCAAAAATGTTGCCTAAAATAAATTGACTCAAGAAGTGTCAATGCTCCAAACCATAACCTGCCTTGCGCGCATTAGAATCACATTGTGTTCATTGTGGTTTAGGTTCGTGTAATTGAGGCTGTGAATCAGTAGATTTACCGGCTGACTCAGAGAGGACAGCAGGACCACCAATGGGATTCAGAACAGGATTGTGAAACTCTTCTGAAATTGAAGAAGTGTGTACGTGTGTGTGTTTGTGTTTGTGTGTGAGCATACAGTATGTGCAAAGCATGAGTTACATTGTAGACTGAAGTAGAATGTATTGCCTTCTTTAAGTCTCTGTGTTCATGAACGTACACATGCAGACACACTTATATACGTGTGTATGTGTGCTACATGTTTCAGTAAGTGGGTCAGCCTACTTAATGCCAGCTATAGTCTTACTTTTAGTGTACTTTATTTGCGTTTTATGGAGGTATATTGATGTGTGTTGACTTTATTCTGGCACGTTTCGCCGGCTGTGATCCAACAGTGCACAGCTCAGTGCTTCTCAATGGGTCTACTCAACCACTGCAGGTCCAGCATAATCCCACACCTCAGCCCTGTCCAGTCCAAATAAACCACTGATCACAGGGGAGCTTTGGCGGTCGCAGCCAATGACATCAGGGGGAATGGAGAGGCGCTGCTAGATAAGTAGGAAGTGTTGCTACATCTGCTCCGCTGATCATACCCCGTCTGTCTCCTCTCCTCCTATTTATACACAGGAGGAGACATACGAGTTATGACAGAGAAGGTTAGGCAAGGATTTCGCTGGTGACCCACAGTCAGTCTGCTTGTCTCGGCAGAAGAGTTCTGACAACTTTTGATATATTTCAATGCTAAAAGCAATAAGACATGCAAGGTGTGAATGTTGAGTGAATTCCGGAGCCAGACCGACCTTATTCTGTATGGAAATGCACACTGTATCATTGGGCTTCATTCACACAGTGAATGCTCTGTCTAATGTGGCTGTTGTGCATGATTGTGCTTTACATGACATCACTAATATGTGTTATGTGTAACTGTGTTGTGCTGTAACACATGTTGCTTTATAGAGACCGCTATCCATGGGAACATTATATTTAATGACCCGACTCATTAACAAAAGTAAAGGAAATTGTGCATAGGGCACCCCAGCTAAAGAGCTGCTTGACTAAATGTATGCCTGGCTGCATCTGAATTCAATAATGGTCTCATACTTTAACCGCTAGATAACACTGTGGCAGGAAGTTCCACAACGGACAGAAATAGCTCTAGAAAGTAGAAAGCAATTGCAACACAATGGCAGAGAAATCATATGCACAATGACTACAAAACAACACAACACACTAAATGGGCAATGACCTCAAGTGATTGACAATATTGTGTCCACAATGTACATTGTAGACATTTTGGGTTTGAAGTTGTTCGTAAATAGCTTTGTAAAAACCATTATGTTACTGACATAAGACAATACACTTCTGAAAGGTTAAGTAGGTTAAGTCTGTTTTATAGTTATGCTCAGCCCTGGTAGCTTTCATTGTTTTTTCTTTTGCAATGTTCTCTGTCAACATGTATACTATACTATACTACTGTATACTATACTGTCTATACTATACAATCAGAGTCAGCCAATGCTTGACCAGTGCCAATAATAAGTCATTTCAAATAACTGTAGATTACTATTCCCTATGAAGGTCTATCAGCCAATCTCACAAAGCCATTTTCTTACTTGTGTACAGTATGCGAGTATGTGAAAGCATTATTGTCGTTTAGTCATGTTTGGTTGACTGCCTTTGGTGTTCACTTGTGAACAGAGACTCCTTAGAGGGCAATTAAGGAGATTTAAAGCCTGTTGATATTGGCCTTGATAGAAAATAACAGAGAGCCTAGCTGTTCCTCTGAGATTAAGATTAAACACACAAAACTAGCACACACAAACATACACACAGACCTGCACAAAAACAAAGGACGTATAATCATCAATGATATTATTTTGGCACAAACAACAGTCACAGACATAAAACATAATTAATAATACTGTGTATAATAAAAGATAATATATGTAACTCGAGCATATATTCTCAAGACCTGCCTGCGTTGCTGCTTCAAAGAACAACGTAATTGTAGTGTGCAATCCATGCTACAACACACACAAACACACAACAGACATGCAGGAAATGTTCTCTTTTACCCTTCATGAAAATAGCATAGATATTAACCTTCCAGCTGTAAAGTCTGGAGACACACAAACATGTCCACATGCAAGCACAGCCCAGAGAATATGGTATATTTCTTCTCTGTATTCATTAACAGTTGACCCCCTTTATGGAGAGTTTGTGCTTGAGGGCTAGACTCAATAATCAGCTCATGTTTCATGAGTTTCTTATCTTTACGGTGCAAAACTCCCTTGCTGGGTTTGCTATAAATATTGTCACTCAGCCATTATTATTGTAAAGGCATTGGATTTCTCCACCAAACCTTTCTCTTTACATACTATTGGCCATATACTGTACTATTGGTCTGAACAGTGCTTCCTGACATCTCTCTGATCTTACAGCTGGACAAGAGACTTTTTTGTGAACCAGTTTGGCCAGAAATAGCCTCTTATATGGTTGGCTGAACTGTAGTAGAAGACTCTAATATGATTAGCCATGTCATGTCGCCCAGTTTTGCTAGGCTAAGGACTAGTGTAGGTGAAAGGTCTTTGGGTGCGTCAGTAACCTTGTTAGCCAATATCTGGGCTACGTTACAGCAGCCTAAATGAAGGTGTAACAAAAACAATGTCAGAATGTGGAGATTCCACAGTGTTCTACAGGGAATGGGTTTCACGCTAGTAAGAAGTCATGAATGACTAGTTATGAATAAAAGCAAAGACCTGAAAGGGTGACATACATGTATTATTGTGGATTTTAGGTTGTACAAGGATTTGGGGAGGAATATGACTAACAGAGGAGAGGAGGGTGGATCTGGCCAATATTTTTGATCTATTGAGTAATTTAAAATGTAATTGCTTCCAAATGTTGTTGACTCAAGCCAAGCCACTCCAATTCACGCACACGCGCGCACGCACACACACACACACACACACACATGCGTGCACACACGCACGCACGCACACACACACACACACAATGCACACAATGTGTTACATGAGTTAGGTGTAACAGCTCAGTCAGGGTAACAGGCTTCCCAACTTGCCATTTGTTATTAAATCGAATAAAAAGACAACAAGAGATCTCTGCTCCAGTCTTTGGTTTGGCTCACCTAAGAAGGCATTGGAGGACTCTGGGTTATCCTTCAGGAATGTGTGTGTGTGTGCGTGTGTGTGTGTGTGTGTGTGTGCGTGTGTGTGTGTGCATGTGAATACAGTACAGTAGTGTGTAGCTGCATGAATTGTTGTGTGTTCAAGGGAGAGTGTAAGAGTGATTGAGTGAGAGCACGTGTGTGTGTGTGCGTGTGCGTGCGTGCGTGTGTGTGTACGTGTGTGCGTGTGCGTGTGTGTGTGTGTGCGTGTGTGTAATGTGTAGCTGAACTTGGCCACTGTGTGTGTCTGGGTGTTGCTGGCTAGTCAGACCATGGGAGAGTTCAGACTTCTCTCCAAATGGATTGGAATGGTTACTCTCCTCGGATCAAAGAAACTCTCTTTCTTTTTCATTTGTTTCTTAGCCAGTCTTTCCTTCTTAGATGCCATATGTCCTTGTTTATTCTTCATATCCTTGTATCCATGTATTTGGATGAAAGAGCTTTCTAGTATAAAAACGTATAAAACCATCTTTCTGTTCTTTATCAACTAGTCCCAAGATGTCACAACCTGTGACTCAGGGCATCCTTAACTGTAAATGTCATAGACTGAAAGATGAGTGGAGTGTGTGTGCATGTGTGTGTGCGCGCGCGTGCGTGTGTGTGTGTGTGTGTGTGTGTGTGTGTATGTGTGTGCACACACGCACCTTGGCGTAGCTACAGTATGTTTGGGTCACATCTGGCCAAGAGGTTGTCCCTCTGCTGCGACGGCCAGGCTGAATTAATCCAACCCATATGTGAGCGACCGAATGCTCCGCAGTGGGTTTCTGGAGCTCAGCAGGGGAGCGGACTCACATTCCTGTCCCCCAATTGTCCAGAAAAGATTGTCAGGCTATTGGTGAGCAAGGGAGAGAAGATATACGGGCAGAGGAAGAGGAAGACAGTCACACAGACAGACAGACAGACAGACAGGAAGATAGAATGGTGAAACCTAAGGAAGACATAAACTTAAACAAATGGACAGCAATGGCTAGCAGGACACCTAACCTTCACACCCCCTTTATATTCATGATGGTCCTAACCAATTACTGAACGTCCTTTCATGGAGCACAATCAGGCTGAAGAAGGAATTCCATGAGATATCACCGCTGATTCCTCTGTGTGAGTCCTGTTGTGACTTCCAGAGCGGAGCAGCACTCTCTCTGTGTCTTCAGCGTAGCTGACATTTCTTTTTCATCTACGCTGTGACAATCTTCTGCCATCTACCTTTTTAAATGAAGGCTTAGTTAACTGTGGCACCGCTGCATTGAATTTAATAAGGGCTTTAACCACAGGGAAAGCTTTGTTGAGCTGTATTATGTGTGATTGGAAACGTCTTATTGCACAAATGGTTTCAGCATGAGGTCATTGTGTCTAATTGGTGTAGTGCACGTAACAAGATTATACTGCGTCTTTACAGCAGCATAGTGGCGGCAAGTGGACTGAATACTGAAAGAGTTGTTGTTGTTGAATGTGATAGGCACTCTGTTTGTATTGAACACCCTGTCCTGTGATTTCCTTGGCTTCCACAACAAATACAATCCACAGTATATTAGCAGCATCTGCCCTGCTGCAGTGCCCATTGGCATTCCTAGTTGGTTGGTTCCAGCTGGTAACTCAATTTATGTTTTCATTCTTACAAATGTCTAGCACATAATTAACTCTAAATGGTAACGACATGCACAGCAGTTAGTAGTGCTAGAAGTATTGTGCTAGCCAGTAACAGTAAACCTTCCATTTTATGGTATTAAACTCTATCAATTGGCTGTGATGTAAGCTCACTGCTGCCTATACTGTAGCTACTGTAACACACTGGAATGTGCTTCAGCTGACTCAATAGGTTACGGTAACTAACATGTATTATCTCCGAGATTAAATAAATAGCGACCATTTGGTGCCTGTCAACATGTGAAGCCTGCTGTATGTCGATGCGTGAGTGTGTATTTTGGCAGAACAGCACATGAGCACATTTGAATCTCTATAATAGAAGTTTGCACCTAACACCTTGTTTATTGTTCCATTTAAATCTAATTTTCATCTCAACAATAGTTAACTGTAAGAGTGAGTGGAAAATATTCAGTTTTAGATTAATGTGAGTCATTGCTCCTTAAAGCACATTTCATTGATGCATTCCTAGTTCTTCACTTCCATTCATGTTTTAATTTCTCAAGAAACAATAACTGTTATATTGCTGAATGAATACATATGCAAATGTAAGAACAAAATACTGTAAATACTTTAGTCCACTCCACTGACTAATTTAATTGGATACCATAAATAACATGCACATTTTGTAGCATAATGTAGCAAATAATTAGAAATAATGTAATTAAGAAGATTTAAAATCCTCTCTGTAAAGTTATCTTGTGAGACCCGTGGATGATCAGTTAGCCAGTCCCAGTGACGGTGGTGTCTTGTGCCTGGTGTGCTCCAGACTACCGGACAGGCCCATGCTTCACTCAGGTGAACAACCAGATGTGCCAGGGCCAACTGAGTGGCATCGTCTGCACCAAAACCCTCTGCTGTGCTACCATTGGACGAGCCTGGGGCCACCCCTGTGAGCAGTGCCCCGCCCAGCCACACCCCTGCCGACGAGGATTCATCCCAAACATCCGCACCGGAGCCTGCCAAGGTCAGAAAGGAAGCACTATATGTCCAGATGTCCATCAGTCTCCTGTGTTATTTCCTATTTCCTTTTCTTTCTTCGTTTAATTTCTCTTTCTTTTTCTTAGTGTCTCTTACACACATCTGGACAATCTTTTAAACTTGTTAAATGATGAAAAGTGATTGCACAGTAAACACACACACATACAATAACATAAACACTTATATCTGTCACCATCTTAACTGCAGCTTCTATCCCTGTCAACAAGATCATGACAGTTTCTCAACAAACCTATTTACAATGAACAACCTCAGGTACATTTTGGGTACTAACCTAAACAGTACAATCAGGTTATGACCAAGCTAGACCACATGCATCTTCAATTCCAACAAATCTACTCTAAATACAACAAGAAACAGTATTTCATACATTTTCTATCAAATCTGAATGTATGCTACAAAACCCTGCTTGCATCTACTTTATGTCTGCGCTTTTATTTGGCTTTCTAATCATCAAAGGGTTTATTAGCTGGCTGATAAGTAGCCAGGATCCAGCTGACATGGAAGTCTGCGCTGTCTGTTTGTGATAGCAATTCAGAAAGGTAAATCCTCTGGCATCAGCGTTGTACTGTATTTAGCCAATAGCAGCCTTCCGTTTTAGACATGCCTGCACTTCTGATGCCGGTAAACAGTGTCTCTCCCATTCCTCCATTCCTCTTCCCCCCTTTCATCAACCTCTCATCACACAGACACTCTTTTGCCTTACTCACTCTTTCTTTCTCTCTCTCTCACACGCATGCACACACACACACTCACAGAGAGACACCTAATCGCCGGGGCCTAAAGCAAAGTCTCTCTGGCAGCAGTACAAAGCACATGTGACCCTGAAAGCAAATGTAAAGATTGCATTCCAGACAGCATCGGGAGTTTGGCCTGCTCTCTCTGGCACAGAGAGCTCCTCACAAACCATATTTTCTGACTTTGTTCGAGGGAAGCAGAGACCGAAGGTATTTGGATGATTAGAAGCAGGTTGTGTGTGTGTGTGTGTGTGTGTGTGTGTGTGTGTGTGTGTGTGTGTGTGTGTGTGTGTGTGTGCACATGCACATGCACACACCCACGCACGTGCGTGCATTTGTAGGGTTTTTGCCTCCACATTTCTAATCCCTGCCAGCATCCCTCCTACTGACTGGCACTGAGGGGAATTATTACAAGACCACTGCATATGCGCGTGCTCACACAGATTCCAACCAAGGCCGGCCCTGAGATTTCCCGCTTACATTGACTAGTGCAGAACACATCCTTAACGTTTCCAATAAAGACAGAAGTGAGTCATGTTGAATTCTGGGAAAATGTTTTCGTATATATATGAAGCCATTTCCTGTTCAAACAAGAGCGGGAACTGGAGTTGTTCGTTGCAGACACTAAAACCCGCTGCCAGAGTCAACATACTCCATTTTCCCCCTACTGCCATCTCCGAATGTTTTAACAGGAGACTGAGGGACTTTTTTAGCGACAGAAAGTGAGTCTTAGACCAGGCGTCACATATTTATATTTTATTTTGATTATAGCCTTCTAAATCCCATTATCTAAGCTTAATGGTACCCTAAATCAGAGTGTGTGATTGTCTTCGGTTAGTAGACCTTCGTGCCGTTTCTAGGTTAGTACATACTTTAGCTTAAATCTGTTAGTGTAATGTATATGTAAGTGAATTGGAATATAAGATATAAGAAGGCTTGTTTAAATTAGGCTCTTAGTGCTATTTGCTGGGAGGTCTCATTCATTCTCTGTGCCTGTTCTTCCTCTACCAGATGTGGATGAATGCCAGGCTGTCCCAGGCTTGTGTGCAGGAGGGAACTGCATCAACACAGTGGGCTCCTATGAATGTAAATGTCCAGCCGGTCACCGACAGAGTGAAACCAGCCACAAATGTGAAGGTGAGTGACTTCCACTGGCCCATTTGAAGTGGAGGTTAGCTCAGTCTTAGAGGAGAAACACGATCTGCACAATTGAGTTAAGCTCAGTCTGAGGTTAGCTCAGTCTTAGAAGAAACATGATCTGCACAATTAAAACGCGTTGATTGATGATTGCTAAAACAGTGTGGCAGTGTTCTTAATCTTTTTGGGGGGACTAAAGAAACATTCTAAACTGTTTCATGCCAAATAACATTGTACTTTACTGGACAAGGCCAAAGCTGTTACTGTGGTATCAGGTTAATTGTCCTTAAATTGTAGTAATGATCCTTACGGATAACATGTAATATTATACAGTATATCCTATACATGACGATGGCTAGAAGCAAACATCACCTTCGGTGGGTTCAAGACAGGCCATTAGCATGAGAGCCAAGAGGTGACTTATCCTTAAATAAGTTTTGGAAAAAGAAGGCAAGATGACATCACTTAATTTGCATGAATCTCCAGGCTCTGTTGAGGTTTTGGGGGCAAGCCCAAGCATCGGCCCTCACGGAGAGAACACAAAGGTTGCAGCGCTGCTGTTCAGGTCTGGGTGTGGACTGTGTAGTCACGTTCCATCGTACAGTACTATCGTACCCTGGGGGTAGTGCAATTACACAAGGCCCAGGAACTCATCAATTTGAACGGTTTTGGGTCAAATCCAAAGGCTCAGAAGTCAGGAGCTATACGGAAATTGAGAAAATGTCTGGACATTCCTAATGAAAAATAAAGACAAACACGTACATTAACATTACTCAAGAGGTCAGAGTACACTTCTACCCTTGTGAAACTATTCTGAGCTCCACAAGTCTGGATTCCCTCATTTCAAAACACTTCATGCCTTGTTAGAATAGATCTGGGCCAATGTGCAGTTGAGTAATTATTTGGTTGGTAATGACACTAAGAAGTGTTGGAAATCAAAACGCTAAATGTCTTTCATAGCTCACTGTTTACGTTTAAACACCCCGTAACACTTTTGAAAGCTTTCCTGTTGATAGTCAGACCCAGTGGCAGCCAGGCAGCTGAAAGCCCGCAGATGCATGTTAGATAATGAACTTATATGTGAACCTTATAGTACATGTATTGGCACTGCGATTTTTCCAGCAATAGACCTGGGAAGTCGTACGTCATTTTATGAATGTGTTCATTGCGTTTTCAATATTCACACCTACAATGGTCTGTGATTAACTTGTGTTGCAAACCTACATGTTTTTACAATGAATTAAACAGAAGTGTTATCACTCCAGTACATATAATACATGTCACCATGTCACTCGACTCTCTCAGCTGAGAATTTAAAGCCACTGTTATATTACCATGCCAACTTACCTTAAAAAAATGCAGATGTCTGTTGGTAGTAATACAACTTTGGCATTGTTTTCCACGTATGACAAGAAGAGTTTGGCAAGGAGTGGTGTGCATAATGTGACATGTTTCTTTCAATAGTTCGCAAACATCATCTTACTTGTGAGAACAAAGACCTCAACATCTGAAATGTATTTCAGAAGCTCAGTTTAATTGCACATAAATGAATGTGAGCACTGGCCATAATGAAACAATTAGAAAAATGCCATTCTGAGCTCCTATTAATGTTTTTAGTTCAGACCCAGATGGTGTTGCTAGCAGTGACGACTCCACTTAGGTCTGTTTATGAATGGAGGTGATTCAGGCTGATAAAGTGAGTGTGAATACATGACGTTACCCGAGGAGTCTCAGGGAACAGTTAGGGAAAGCCTGCAGGCACATTTGACAGAGACTGAGCGATGGAGAGGGCAAGCGAATGGGGGGAGGAGAAAAAGAGCGAAACAGCTGGTTGGGAGAGAGCCCAAGGGTCACCTAGGGGCCAGACCTTGAAATACAGCACCCATGCATGTCCACACCGGTGAAGCTGGCGTGTGGAAGACAATGCATGGTTATATTGTCTTCTCAGGAGAAAACTATGGGGAGAGGAAGGGAGGTGTAGGGCCAATGCTCCAAATAATACCTAAATGTTAGACAATATATACAGTATATATATACTA
>JAODLL010061606.1:6294-17828 GCA_026546735.1 Forbesichthys agassizii | reverse complement strand
CTGGTAAGGATGCCCCCTGGGCGCCTCCCTTGGGAGGTGTTCCAGGCACGTCCAGCTGGGAGGAGGCCTCGGGGAAGGCCCAGGACTAGATGGAGAGATTATATCTCTGTGCCCGACTGGGCTCCATGGCAAACCCAGCCACCAGGCGCTCGCCGACGAGCCCTCCCTCTGGGCCTGGCTCCAGATGGGGGCCCCGGGCTTCCTCCGGGCAAGGTAACTCCTCTTAGTGAGTTGTTCATGGGGGTCTTCTGAACCATTCTTAGTCTGGTCTTAGAATGACTTCTGTCCTCAAGCACTGTAAAATATCTGCTGAGATTGAGTTGAATGAAGAGTACATGCGCTGCCCCATTACATGGGTGAGATGGTCAAAAACCATAACCATGTTTAAAAAAGTATAACACACACACACACACACACACTGGTCTGGTCTAAGTGGTCGTGAGTGTCAATCAAAATATCTTGCTTGTCATGTAGGCAGGTATTGACGCAGTTAGCCAGCATTGTGTCCCAGACTTTATGTAAATGAAGGCTGGATCTACGAGACTATAGGTTTGGGCAACAGTCACACTGATTGAAAACATGCAGGGCGGTGGGTCCCCAGTAACCTGGCATGCCAGAGGAACACAAGTCCATCTGGGGAGCCGTACATTGAAACTGTTTGTGAATGGCAGGTACTTGTACAAAAGACGCTGATTGGAAAGTTAAGTTGCTACTCGGACACATTCAAAATGATTCCGAGGTTTTCCAGACTGATTCTCACGGCGAAAATAAACAGGATGATCTTGCGAGCTTCAGTTTAATTTCAATTTAATTTAAGGCTAGGTCCCCAGGACCAGGATGGGGAAAACACTGTAGTAGGCCTAGAGGACAGAACCCTCATGCCCCAGAAGTTAGCATGTTGCGTCATGATGGCATTGTAATGCAGGGTTCAACCACAAGGATAAATCCAGGCAGTGTTCCTTTAATGCAGGTGCCATTATAGCTACTGAAGGAATGCAAGCAGCTGCCTCCCTGATGCAGTTGTGACGGCCGTACCTGACTGACAGCTGTATAGGCCTATTTTCTCCATTGCACACACGCTTCCTTGTCTTCTCATTAGCCAATTTAGCCTGTCTTGAGACTGGTGGACTCGTGACAGCTGTGTCAGATAATCGCTATGACTACTGCTCTTGTTCAAAGACAACATGCTACGCCAATGAGGACATGCAGAATTATTAAATAATTGTATCAATCAATACACTATAAAACATTCATTGTTATTTTGTAGTGGACAGTGCACCATTTTAACATCAAAATAATGAAACAGGCCATTTAAAATGCCATTGTTACTCTGCTCTACAAATGCCATAAATGATTTACTTCTATCAATTCACACAGCATATAGGCCTAATGTTGTACAAAACAAATCTAGATGAGGCCTAAATACTGTAATGAATCATACTGTAGGCTCTGTCATTTTTAGGCGACATATTTTCATAATACAGCATTACCCACTCCCTTTATATATTTGCACATTGAATAGATCCCCTCTCTCGCTAACCCACTCCCAATGTCAAAACAGGGCAGTAGGTTACTTCATATTTGTACCTCATATTAGTTATTATCATTATATTTATTTATTTAGCCAGCGTCTCCATCAGGGGCGGAGCCAATGGGGGGGCATGGAGTAGCATGTGACCCCCCAGAAATCACATGTGCTCTCCCTATTTTAATTGAATTATCAGTTTAAAAAGAATTACAGCATCTAAGTGACCCCCCTGTTTTCTTCTTGCCCCCCTTGTGCCCCTCCACTGAAAATAATCTGGTGCTGCTCCTGGTCTCCATGCACAGGTATTGATATTGGTCATCCTTCTGACGATGATTCTGTTGAGTATTTACTGTGAAGCACTTTGTGACCTCTTGTCGGTGAAAGGTTATGTATAGATACACTTGACCTACTTACTAGACTCTGATATGTGGGTTGATGAAGGTTGGAGCTGACCATGCATAGCATTAGCTTGTTCTCCTGCTCAGTAGTAACACAACCTGAGGCCTATAGCATTAGGATTGTTGGTAGTAAACCTGAGAAAAAATTAAATTTGAACTTAACTTAATATTCATATAATAAATAAATAATAATAATACATTTTAATTAGGGCGCCTTTCAAAACTCTCAAGTTCATGGGAAATATATACTAAATAAACAAAAACTAAATAATAGAATAATACATGCTGGTTTGCGAGGGCAAGGGAGTCAGACAGCGGAACAAATGCTCCTTGAAGTGATGGGAACCTCGAAGAGATGGTTTTGAGGAGCTTACCAAACAAAGTGACCGTGGTAGCATGTCGTACAGTATGTTCAGTGGAAGGGCGTTCCAGAGTCTGGGGGTAGAGAAGCTGAAGGCCCGAGCTCCCGTGGTGGAGAGGTGGAATGGGGGGGTGACGAGATCTTTTATACTTCGCTTGTAGTTTATGTATGTGTGTATATGTATAATGTGTGTGTGTGTGTGTGTGTGTGTTTGCGTGTGTGTATACATGCGCATACACACACACACAGTTTTATTTTATTGTTTTTGAGGGTAAAGGGGGATGTGTAAAGTACACATTTTATTGTATTGTTTTTAAATTGTGCATGTGACAATAAATGTCTCTTAAACTCTTGAAGTCCTGTAGAGGAGGAGTGAAGAGATCGGGAGGGAGTATATGGCATATGGCAGGAGAAGGTCAGAGAGGTAGGAGGGAGCCAGATTATGGAGGGCCTTGTACGTGAGGAGGAGAGTCTGGATGTGATTCTGGCATTCTGCGTCTAGTTTAATTGGAATGTCAGAGAGAAGAGAGTTACAGTATTCCAGACGTGAAGTGGCAAAGGTGTGGATGAGGGCTTCAGTGCTTCAGTGTGAGGCTAGTGGGCATGGGATCATGTTGGCAGGTAGAGGATAAGATTTCAGGATGAGTTCAGTAATGGACTTTTCACTGGCTGGAATAATGTCAGAGGCAGGAGGTAGAGGTTGAGCCCAATGATGTGTTCATCCAGGACAGGTTCTCAACAAGGGAAGGTGATTGTAGGGTGGGTGGGTGTTTAGACATTTTTCATTAAAGAAGTCCAGAAACAAATTACACAATTCAGGCGTGGGGTCAGGGTTGTAGTTCGAGTAGTTGTTTTACTGTTGAAAGAAATAACTTATTTTTGTTAGTAGCAGGAAGGCTGTTTGTTGAGAGGGTATTTTTGTATTTTGAGAATACGAAAGAATAGAATACAATGTACCCTATATTATTTATGTTAATCATACATTTCTTTTATATAGGGCTACTGTATCTTATTTAGTTTGCTTAAATTGTAAATGTAGGCCTAATACTGCATGTCTTCTCTAATGTCGTTATTGTTTAATCTTTACATTCTGCCATGAGATCACATTTAATGTCATGTGATGGTCATTGCCTTTAAATTTTAGGTCTGGAGCTGCTATATAGCCTATGGGCATTTTGTAAAAGAAAAGAAAAAAAATATATAGGCTTTTCCTTGGCTTACTAGGCTACTATGACGACTATTTTAATATATGATATATTATATTTCCACTACAGCCATCTTACAGGATAGCAGTCACATGAGGCTGACATCACTATTTTGCATTTCGTGATGGCCACTCAACATTCTGTAATGTTACTGTTACAAAGGGCTTTGGTCCATTGTCTCTGGAGAACAGTGAATTGAAAGGGACCATCTGGTTCCTTTACAGTAGGTGCCCAACTTATCACTTAGCCGCTATATTCCAGGTAAAGTCATACATTGTACCATAGCCCTACTAGTTCGCTGTATTTCATCAAAAAATAATTTGAATTTCAGAACAACACTATTGTCTACCAGTGTCCTTGACACATGGAATATTTAACTTTTTAAAGTTAGAACTTTGCTTGATATGAGCCAAACTGACAATGTTCATGAATTTTAATTAAGTTCATAGCCAAGGTGTTTCTCTATAACATTATTATATTATAGCACCACCATGTGGTCACGTGTATTTTTGTGACTACGATGTATTCAAGCGTTTCCTGGGATGAGTACGGGTTATTTGGAGTGGCACATGAGATGAAGAAATGGCAGTTAAACTGTGCAGCTTGTATTTTATCGCCTGATGGCTGAAAATACAAATAACATGTCAATGATTAGAAACAGACACCACATGTGCATGTTATAATTAGTTTGAGAACAGAACATGTTAAGAAGCATGTCAAGCTGATGCCACAAATCTTGAGGTGAAGTAAACCTATGCTTTTCATTATACGGTCCAAAAATGGTTAATTTATTGCACAAACATGTAATATGATCATGACTATGATGTACGACTTAACTAAATCTGTAAAACTTTGAGAATTTTATGTTAATATTTTAAAAATAGTTATTTTTATATTGTCCCAACAGTTTGACAGAAATCTTAAACCAGAAATAATAGCAACAGCAATAATAAAAAATAAAATGTGAAAGTTGGGATTTTAACACTAATATAGTGTATACCTGTATATAATCAGTTTTTATATTATGTAAATAATCTATTATCATTATTTCCATTCTGTTGTTCTGCTTAAAAAAAAAAAGCCAGGCACAGACAACAGCCTATTCTCATATTCACTTAACATGTTTAACCTTCATTGAACTACCAAATAGTCACAACCACAGCCTTACACTAGTAGCCTACACAACAGCAATAATCATATCAATTTAACAAATAGGCCTATATCTAAAGGCAATTTCATATATACCTACATTATCTTTAAATCTTAATATTTTAAACCATTTTAACCTACATTAAATTAGTTAAATTAACACTGAGTATTGATTATTCTGAACAGCAAAGAATTGTGCATTATATGAACATATTAACTGTGCTATTAATAAACATACAATAGGCCAAATCAATAATAAAATATACTGTCCCAATCACCCAAATGTGTGTGAGGTTTTGGATCAGTTTACACAAATGTGTGTGCCACACCACCTTGGAATAAGATATCAACTTATTTCCTTCTAATGTTTAAGTTAACAATGTGTTGTTTGATAATACTTGTACATGGCAGAAATTCAAAAAAGTTATATAAATCTCCATTATGTCACCCCAAAGCACAAACTCATAAACTTGGCCAGTAAAACATTTGGGCTGAAATATATATTTGTTAAATATAATTTATTTGCTAGGCAGCACTGTACTTTTTTGCAATTATAATCACATGTAATACTTTAAAACATTTCTAAAATACAATTTTAAACAATAATTTAAATACATATAAAATGCTGTTTATCTTCATGTCTGGTTTGTTTTTCCAAGGGACCCTTGTGTTGTGTGTTGTGTTGAGTAGATGGTGTGAGGTTTTATAATATGTCTCAATTTGCATGCAAAGCACTGTTACAGAACATTTACAGTTTCCCTTAAAAGTGCAACCAATGTTGGTATGCATGTTGCTGTTGTTATTTTTTTACATGACAAAGCATACTGTATGTCTGTGACAGCTTCATTAAGTTTACGTGATTAATATTATGACACACTTGGTCATAATCCATTTGACAAAAAAAATAATCCTTTACATACAGTGCGTGTCAATATTTGCTCATTGAGGACATATTTGTGCGTTATTGACACATCTGATGTAACGCAACACATATCTATAACATTTACAGTATAATTTGAAATATTTGTTTGTAATGAGTATTGTTGTCTCAAGAAAAATGCATTTTCTATTAAAGGTGTTCCTTGCAAAGTTGAAAACACTACCGTACATACAGTACTTTAAACATGTTGGAAGCACAAATTATGAATGGAGTTTGCTAATATCCAAGTACACATGAATGGTAATTAATACCACTTAGCCAGTGTGTCTGGTAAAGTGGAATGGATATGGTGGTATCATAAGTCAATGTGAATAAAGCCTATGTGCGATATAATCACATCAAAACATCAAATAATAAAAATAATTGAAATCTGTTTATGTGCCTTACAAACCTAGAATCCCAGCAAATACACTAGAATTGGACAAAGATTAGGTATTGAAGGTCATGGGTAAATGGGACCAGGTCCTGAATGAGGATGGAAGAGGATAGCATTTACATCAAAATAAGGGATCGGTACAGTATATCAGTAGCTGTTCTCACACAAAGACCTTTTTTAAAATGGAAAAACAGTTAATCCAAAAATGGAAATTGTACACAAATTGTATAATACTACTACTACTACTAATAACAATAAAAGAAAAAAAAAACATAGTTAATGCTGTGTAGATGGCGGGAAAGCAGTTTTATACATTAAAATTCAATATTTAGAATATCAAATGGACAACTAAGCGAGTGTGTATTTCCATCCCAACGGCAGCTTAAAAAATAAAGTGGGCTCTTTATTGATGCTACAGGCTGATACGTCAAAAGTGAATCACCTCGACCTTAAACTTTAATTCACAGGGTCACGATACACAAATCGACATTTTGCGGGTGCTGTTAGTCAACCTTAATAAATGTTACTTTTAAAATCATGTTTCTTAAACCCCATAATATTCTCTACACTGACACATATCTTGGTATCCATAGGATGTCCTCAAAATATGAACAATATAGCAAGGCCTTAAAATTAAATAACTGCAAAAAGCTAATGAGTGTAGGGGTACATGTGAATGTAGGTAACTCTTTAGCGATATGACATTTGCAGGAAGAACCAAGACTAGCTACTGTACCTCAGCCCTTAACCACTGCATATGATATATGCAGATTGCAACAGGTCACGTTTATTGTGCTTTAGGGGTTGTGCAGGCAAAACTGAATCACTAGCAAGTAGCATTAGAAAACGTCCTGTGGCGCAAGTCTCTCTCATCTTTCTTCTCACAGTGTATAAAATGGGGCAGTTTTATATGATTCTCATGCCCACACACCCCCTCTTCCCAAACTCATTTCCTGAGTCTCTAATGGCAACGACAGCACGCCTCTCATGAAACAACACCTGAGCGACTCTTATCGGCAACCGCCAACAAACGTCAAGTTTGTCTCGTATCCACACATACTGTACGTTCTCATTGATAGGCAACTCCAATACACTGGACCCAGTGAATGATTGATTTTTCCATGGTCGCTCACAACAAAAGCCACGTTTTTGTGAGCAGAAGGGTGAGCTGGTATAGCTGTATGTGCAGAGAATAAATATGTTTTCAGCAGATCAGGGCTGATAGAGGGCTACGTGGTGGCCTAGCGGCCGTCAGTCCTGCTGTAGCATGTCCCTCCAGTTGAAACTGTGATTGGGTCCGTGTGTCAGAGGCAAGATGGGGGGGTCGACCAGCTGCCACAACCCCGTCTCCCCTATTTCCTCACAAGCACAGAATCCCAGGTAGGGAATCTGTATGGAGAAACACACACAGGAGTTTGTAGGACTACTGGCTATAGGCTACTGAATAAATAGGCTGCAGGTAATTTACGTAAACACCCTACAACTGTTGCATGATGGCTTGCTGAAATATTAGTCTTCTGTGAAGTTTCACAAAGGTTGGGATCCAACGCTATTGGTGTATTACCGCCACCTACTGTCCAGAGCAATGCTACTGTACATGGTCTAGAATAGATTAGTATTGATGCATTACCGCCACCTACTGTCCAGAGCAATGCTACTATCTACATGGTCTAGATTATAATGTAGAGCATGCACTTTTTTGCAACGTCGATCAGTGAGACAGTGATAATTTAAAAAAAATCTTAAAATGGTCAGTTTCGCCATCCTAACAGGTGCAACGAAACACAACATAAGAGAGTTAGGTAGATGTCAATCAACACACCCATCCATTCAGTAAACACAGCGTATTCAAGCACCAGACTGACCTTTCGAACTACTTGGACAAAGTCCTTGGAGTTCTGTGGGTTGAGGCCTTGTATCTGGCGAGTACAACCCTCCAGAGAGGAGGCATGAGCCACAATCAGGACAGTGCCTCCTGTGTGGCAGGGAAGGAGTTTAATTTTACAATTAGGTCATTTAGCAGACACTTTTATCCAAAACGACTTACAATGATTATTACAATTATTACATGGAGCAGGTAGAGGGCTGGGCATCTTGCTCAAGGATGCTTACAGGTGGGACAGCTCCGGGGTTCGAACCCACAACCTTCTGGCTGACACCCAGACCAGTAGACCATCCTACCCCTAAACTAATATAAGATACATCTCCTCCATACTCTTATTATTAACAAAGCCCACATACCTCTTTAATAGACTATTCGGATAAATAAAAACAAGCACTGTTTCCATTATTATTTGTACAACATGTTGTTAGTACATTTATGTATGCCTAGGGTTAGATTAGTCTTAAATGTCTCCATATAAGCCACTTAAATGATCAACTAATAAATAAATGTATATATTAATGTATTGCAGATTCATTTTGGATTGAATTTGTGTACAGTGGCGTATCCATATTTAATGTTGTATCCATATTTAAATGTTACATTTGTTTTAAAAGTGTTTAGAGTAAAGTGCAATACCACTTTTAATGTCATGTATTTACTGTATTTACCCAGGGTTTTGCACTCTGTCAGGATCTCACGCGTCACCTGGAAGCTCCTGCTGATGTATGTGTCGTACGACTCTGACACCCCCAATTTACTGATGGGAATATGAGGTCTAGGGGTAGGAAAACAAATCCAACAATTTGGACAAAACAGAGAAATTACAAATGCATAATCACACATGCTACATGGTGAAGCGAATCATCGGCGTAGTTGGGATCGAGCACCTGTATGTTGTGTCCACACTCATGTTAGCAGAGGCCAGCTCAGCTGGGGTTATCCAGACAGGTAAGGTCGTGCCTGACACCCACTTAGTCCACTCAAATAACCCAGGCTCAACACGGATTTTGGTCACCCCATCCTGTTTAAGGCCTGAGAGAGGATGGGATGTATGATAGAGAAGGGAAATTACATGAAGCCAAATTCCACACAGATTTTTTTTTTAAGCAACACATAATAAATGAATAGATTTTGAATTGTATCTTAAATGAAACATTACGATAACTGGCAATACAGAATACATGTTAGAACACAATACGTATAATACAGTAAATACTGTAGCTTTGCAGACACTTTAGAAATACACCGTTTGAAGGCATTTAGATGTCGTAGTCCCCACACTAATTCTGTCAATGTCACAACATTTGTATAAATCCAAATATACTGTATTCGAGTGGCAAAGTGATTCCTATTGTATTTTGTATTTGAACTGTGCAGCATCCCTCAAAAATAGACAAGACGGACATCTTTAGCGAAGCAGAGCCGGAGAGCCGAGTCACGTTTGGTGATGTACAAACGTTGAATAGAGCGGCCGCCATCAGCACAAGCAGCAGCAGTTGTTGAGTAAAGCGTAGTACTCCGGTAGTACTACGGCGTTGTTGTTGTGAGCTATTTCACTTTGTTTGTGTTTCCATTCACGGAGCCAGGGTTGCCTGCGTCCAAGTACCGGATTCTTTTTTCGACGTGCACGGATAACGTTAAGGTAGCGAAATGAATGGAAATATTTGGTGAATTTGACAAGTGTATTAACTTAGAATAACCTTGCAATAACGTACTTAATAATAAGTCTATAAGTCTATGTCGCCGATCCTAAGTGTGTGTAGAGTGATGTGGAGCCATTACCTTGTAGAATGTTATGAGCAGTCTGCACACAGCGCAGTGATGGAGAGCAGTAAACAAAATCTATTGTTGTGTGGCTTTCCAGAAGGGCCTCGCCTGGATAACAAAAAGGATTCCAAACTTACCATGCACGTAAACACACATTCGTTTGTTAACAAAAAAGAAATGTTTATTTATGCAGAGGAGAAGTTTGGGGTCAAACCATCAGTGGAGAACAAACCAGATCCAGAATGATTAAAACCCTAACCGTGTATTTGCTCCAGCCATGCACTACCACAGCTGTCCACCAGGGAATGGGATAGAATCATTAGTGAATTCAGCTGGTTTAAGTTTTGGGTTTTGATTTACTGGAGCTGGTTTTCAAACCTCTGCTTGTCTCTCTCTCACACACACACACACACACACACACACACATGGGAGGGTTCTGAAAAAGTATTTAATAAATAGAGCAGTACTGCCAACCTATGACGCGGGCCTGGGTCGACCCAAACACAGTAATTGGACAATCTTTATCATAGTCCCGGGAACTTCCACCTCTGACGGGCAGACTCGGAGGCATGTTGAGGTTAGAGCGCACATATCGGCCTATACGAACACACGAGGAGAAGTTATTGAATGTAACTGAGGCCTCACATTTTGTAAATACCGCAAGGAAAAACAGAATAACATTTTCCTCAGACTAACCTTTGGAATCAAAGCATTGAGTTACCCAGTGTTTGCCAAACACCACATCCATTCTCTCGCCATGACGACACACAAAGAGGCTCCTCTTCGGCATACAGGACTGGCCACTTGGCCTCAAGACCTAGGAAGAGAATTACAACATGGACACAATATACAAACCACACAAGAGAATCACATTGGCCACAACTTTATTTTCTACTATGGAATCTGTCATTTATAATATTAAAATATCTATCTGCAATTTAAACAAAGTGTGGTACAACATTATCACACTGTACCTGCATTGGGCAGCTTAGAACACCAAGTGCGGGCAGATCTCCATGGCTGTCGAAAAGACTGCAATCCAGTTGCTCGTCAAGTAAAAGCCCGCTCACTTGACGTGAGCCAGAGTTTGATGGGGAGCCGTCGAGAAAGGACTGAGACCTGAGTATGTCAAAGAAACATTAACCCTCCTTTGCAGGCTAATTATTACATACTTTACTCTAGTAAAACAGGTAATTCCAGCGGCCATGAATAACCCAGGCGATTCAATGTACGGGTACATGCCCCGCCTCTTTATGAGAGCTGCGGCAGGTTCTGTGTCTATTGAAGTGTAACTTCACCCCCCCCCCCCCCTCAGGTCTGACTCCACCCACTGCTATAATGCACATTTGAGACAATGTCATTTGAGACAATGCTAGAAGGTAGTCAATGAGGGGAGGGGCTGAGAGGAGAGAAACCATTAACATTAACATTTGAATTTGATGACGCAATGTTCCAAAGTACACTGCAATAGCCTTGGGCAATATTAAATGGATATGACATGTAGAGCCATTTTCAACCTATAACATTTTCTAAAAATAGAAATGTTGTCAATATTAACACCAGCAGCATAAATCGAATGAGAGAAGTGAATGTGAGCACATATTTTGACTGATTCTTTTTGCGGCATAGTCACTGAAGTTAAAGTCGGAACCATATTTTACAAGCCAGTATCTTAATAACATTCCGACACTAAAATGTAATTTTTTAGACGAACAAATCAGGAGAAAATTTACTTTGTCTCGGTTATTAATACACCTATTAGTAATAAGCAGACCCAGTTAGGACTATAGAACATCTTACTGGTAATACTAGGCAGACAGCTCTAGAACATCTGACTGTTAATACCAGGCAGACACAGTTATGACTCTAGAACATCTGACTGGTAATACCAGGCAGACACAGTTATGACTCTAGAACATCTGACT
>JAODLL010061595.1:0-17828 GCA_026546735.1 Forbesichthys agassizii | reverse complement strand
AGGAAAGAATGTGTGAGTTTTCATAGAAAACATGAAATTGTCTGGGTGACCCCAAACTTTTGAACGGTAGTGTATATGCGGTGATGAAGTCGGTTATCTTTGCCAAATACAATATCTTTGCAGAACCAAAGTAATGTTATTTTTAGGCAATTATTTCATGAATTTTATCATACACCTCTGAATAAACACTGAGGTCCAGACCTCGGTGACCTCACTGGTGGGTATGGCCATGCCTAACACACCACACATCGCTATACAGCCATGCCTAACACACCACACATCACTAGTACTGATCGGATGGTAGGATACGGCAGCTGATGCGACACTGCACAGCATCTGGTCTACAGTGCACATACTATACAGTAGGTTACTACCCATAGTCCACAGCAGTAATAATCTTAGAATATAGTGTGAACAGAATGAGGAATGAGGCCCCATCAAAGCTGAAATGAACAAGACAGATAACTGAGTCCTCTTTCAAATGAGTTCACTATGTGATCATAAAATGATTAAAAGACTAACCTTTAAAACAGGACATCTAAAAATATTTTTCAAACATCTCCCAACATTTATAACCTGTCCTTTAATTAACAAAAGGTTAACTTTTGGTTGGTTGCTTTTATTGGGTTTTGTTAGGTATTAGTATATTATTGAAGATGTTGAATAGTGAGATTAATGTGAATATAGAGTACAATATTTTTACTTATTCATGCCACAAAGTGAGAAATAAGGGAGATTGCTCATGCCTTATGTAACATTCATACAAATCCTTTTTAGTCTGTGCCATTCAAAGTAATTTTCATGTAATAATGGTACATTACCCATTTTATATTCATTTTAATTAATGTACAGGGTATACATTAATTATTTAATTAATTACTTTATGGGAGAAAATATTCATTACCTGAAATAATCAAGTCAAAGCCAATGTTAGATTGCACAGACAAACAGAATCTATCAGATGTGAGATTCCCTACTATCCCATATGTCATTCAAATAATATAATAAAATAAAATAATAAAGATCTATCTAAAGTGCTACGGCAAGTACACCCTGCATCGTGTTAAGGACATTATCTTCTGAGGAATAACATTATTAAGTTTTGTTGTGAATCTACATTCCTTGTGGGGTTTTTTTTATACTAGTGTATGACTAGTATAAAAAACTGTCCTCTAGGGCAGGGATTCAGAAACTTTTTTGTGCCAAGATCCACTTAGAGAGGACTAATCTATTTAGAGACCTGTGTGTGCGCCAAATACTTTTGAGCAGACCGCTCCAGAATCTGGTGTGCACATGGCTAAATAGGATTTCATCCAATCAGAAACAAGTATGCCACTTTGCCACAACCATACTCACGACCAATGAGTGTAAAAACACAATAGTAAAGCGTGGAAGCCTTTCATTGATGTTCCTTATTCACTCAATGGCCGCTTTTCACGACCCACTCACTCCCACTCAGTGACCCACCTGTGGGTCCCGACCATAGAACTATATACTGTAGGTCCCGACCCACGGTTTGAAAAGCGCTGCTCTAGGGCACTAAACCTTGTGCCGTTGGAGTGTGCATTAAACTGGACCTTATGATTTATGCATGACCAATATGTGTGACAGATGAATTCACAGTGGCACAGTAGCTCATTCACACATAATCTCTGGTGGAATGAAATGGTCTTCCCAGATGGGCATCTTCTCTCTGCCTTCACAGGAAAGCAGTGAAGGCAACACTGGTGTTGCTGCCTCTTCTGGGCATTACATACATGCTGTTCTTCGTCAACCCGGGGGAGGATGACATTTCACAAATCGTTTTCATCTACTTCAACTCGTTCTTGCAGTCATTCCAGGTAAGGATAAAAGCACACATGTAAGATGGAAGCTGGAAGCCCATCACCGTGGTTTCATAAAGTGCCATCCTCTCATTAAAGTTTATCGCCTCTTAGGGTCACGAGCCCCTCCAGGGGGGTTTTAGCATACTGAATGAGTACACACGAATGAGTACACACGTACGCTCGCACGCATGCACGCACACACACACACACTGGTTCAGTGTTTTTAGCTAGAATGAGCGGAGGCATGTGAGTGTCATTTCTCTTCTGTCTATCTCTAGGGAGTGAAATAGTGATTCAAGCTTCCATTTATGTCCGTTATGGTGTATTTATATGTGCATAAACACGTATTTCCCGCTATATTGAACATCTTTGATTTCTTCTGTCATCACTTCCATGTACCACACTGAATGTATAAACTAATTGACACTGAGCTTTTTTTGTTTTGGCAGGGGTTTTTTGTCTCAGTGTTTTACTGCTTTCTAAATGGGGAGGTGAGTACAAACACTCCCTGCTTGCAAATGCATTTAATTAAAAATGTGTTGATCAGTTATCCTACCTAATGGAATTACAAGACTGTTGAGAGAGTACTTCTCATTATGGAGCTAATATGTAGCGTTAGGCTACATAGTAATGCAAATGATTCACAGACCCCATTATGTTGGTGTAAGTACCCACTTTGTATAGGTTTGCGGATCTTATGGATGTGTGGCTATTTTGCACACAAAGCAGTAATGTACCCCTGATGTTCAGGTGCGCTCTGCAGTGAGGAAGCGCTGGCACCGCTGGCAGGATAACCATACCCTGCGAGTGAGAGTGGCGCGGGCCATGTCCATCCCCACATCTCCAACCAGGATGAGCTTCCACAGCATCAAGCAGACCACCGCTGTGTAGCCCCCCAAGCTCCCCCCCCCCCCTCCCCTCTCCCCCAATGCCACTCCCAGCATTGGAGACAATGGGAGAATGTGCCATGGACTTCACTTTCCTTTATCTCCTTGTCCAGGATTAACTGGCAAGCGCTTTATACAGAAGAGACTCATTTCCATCGTAATAAGGCCGCAGTTCAATATGACAGATGGGGAAGGATGATTGTTATTTTTGGACGTCTCCAAATAGACTTTGTGACCTACCCACGGCACAGCATTTGTACAAGAGAACCCTCACCGTTTATACCACAGAACTTTATATCCTACTGTGAAATTATTTTTCTAGATGTTTGGATGTATTTAAAAAAAATGTGGACAATGTTTTTAATAATATATAGTGCCCATGAGAATATTATATTAGTGTTCAGTGTCCTTTCAAAGGGCATGACCGCCATGCAGGATTTGGAGGTGATTATACAGATCGCACACTCAAACCATCTGTGTGTAAATGTAATGTAAGTGCAGAGTGCAATACTTTTATAGGTCTAAACTTGTACAGTATTATGTCACGGTACTGTTGTCAAAACTGATTTAAAATAGATTATACACGTTTCATAAATGGTATGATATTGACCAGAACACACTTCAAACAGATTGATGTCCTGATAAAACATATTATTTTATGTAGTTGTGTGTAGTTGTGCCTTTGTTAATTTTGTACAATCTTAAATGTAAATGTAAATTGTTACAGTTAATGCAAATAACAATTTAATTGTGTATAAAAATGAGCAACAGAACCAATATAAAAGTTGCAATAGTGATTTTGTTTCCAGAATGGAATTTTTGTTTAAAAACAATAATACTGTAATTAACTACACAATAGTAAACACAAGTCAAATATCAAATATATTTGTATAGATTCAAGAAGGAAATTAAACACTCATTCAAATGTAATACATAGGAGGTTCCCATCTGTGGTAAGTACAATAGATTAAAATCAGCAGATAGTACTGTATAACATATATTTATATATCTTATTTTGTTTGTTGTTTCTGCTTTAGTGTATAGCTCATGGCATTTTACTGTACTTTTAAACAGTACAATATATGAGATTGTTTAAATGTTGGTAATACCACCAGATTAGTGTTTATTGTATAAAGCATATTGACCACTGCTCTGTTATTGGACTAAGTAGGCTACAAACGTCATTGTTGCAGCAGTTGTCTTTTATGCTGTTGTGTTAAAGGATGGGTGCCATTGTGATTGGTGTGTTCACGTGTTTTTTAACATCCAAAGAAACAAATGTTATTGTACATATTAGTGAGCACTTGTAATAGCCTCATGTCACCAATTTTACCGCTGCTGCACATAGTTCTGTGACGATTCATCACAGGAAAGTCTTGCCTTTTACATGTGTAAAGTAATTTCACCTAGCATACTTCATTATGGAGATATAAACATGTCCATTTGTTTCACCAAAGAAAACATACAGAATCTACCTTCATATTTCTATTGCCACTGCACACCAAATCTGGTTGGTGTTATTTTGTATATTCTTCATTTAGAAATAAAATGTGTGTCAAATTTGTAAGTGTGTATACATTTGACCTATAACAATTCTATTCATTGTTGATCAACATGTTTGTTGATCTACCCATGTTGCCTTAATTAAAGGGAAATGCATATTTGTTGGAAGGTAATTCATGCATCTGTAAATGATGTCCTATGTGATTAACAGGCATTTGTACATTCACACGTTAAAATACACATATGTAATGTGATATGTCAAATAAACATGACACTTGTACTTGTCGTTTGCTTTCATAGGATTCAATTAGCGTTGAATCAGCGAATAATGAATTAGGATAGTTTTCTTGCACTAATTCATTTTGTTATTTGATATTCTCTCCAGGACACATCTAAAACCTAAATAGGCTACAGGGCATTAATAGGCCTATGAGCAAAATTATTAGATGATTATTAGGCTCCTACAGCAGCCAACCTCCAAATGTATAGCATGAAATTATGTTTGGTGGTTGGCACAACTGAACTTTTGCTAAACCATTGACTGTGTACTGTAGCTTATTTAGCTAATACAATCCTCATACTGTTTGGTATAAGTAATCCTTTCAAAAAACGGTACGGATCAGTAAAGCATGTTCATTGGCTGATGAATACAACTGTGAAGAGAGCTTTTGCTAGGTATGTAATATCCATGTGGAGTTGGTGCTGGACACTTTGCATGTCAGTTGAACATTGTCTCTATTGCTTACTGTATGCTGCAAGATATCAGCCTGCATTTATCGGGGAGGTTTGCCCTCATGGTCATTTGGTATGACAGATTTAACCCATCTTTGGCTGGACTAAAAATAAACCGTTGCCAATGCATTCTAGTTGTGCTAGATCTTATTGTACATTACAGCATTATTTAATGGTTACTTACAGCATATGATATACAAATACTGTACATACATACCTATATGACAAGGTACTGTATTTTGAAACAATTCTTAATAATAATAATAATTACAATTCTCATGATCTATTATACTGTATATAACTTTCCATCCTCCAATATTTGATACTTGTTCTCTCAAGGGTACTGTTAAAGTGTAATACATCAAGTATGTGTGTTAGCTGAGCTGTGTATCCAGTCAGTAAATAGGTTTAACATGCTGCCTGGTATTACTGTAGATGATAGCACTGTTGTTTTTGAATGAGATGATAAGCACTGTTGTTTTGGTGTAGTAAGTGTTGGCCATGCAGGAGGTTGGAGGCTTAAGAGCTGCCCTGGTGTTTAATTGCATATTTGGAAGCTAAAGCCAAGTTGGTACTGTAGTCACTGAAGTCAGTTTCAACTGAGCTAGCTTTGAGGTCTGAATTGTGGTAGGGAGGGGCCACTACAGCCTTTAAACGTGGCATTTGCATTCCTCTTTTCCTGTGCACAACCTATGCTGGCTCCCTAATTCAAGACAGGCCTACAAGGCGATAAAGGGAACTTCCCTATTCTACTTCCAGACATGGTCAAGTTCCAGGCACAAACCACAGCACTTCTACCACCTAACTAGACCTATCAGAATCTACCTCACCCGTACACAGTATGTTTCCTACGTACAAATCAATCAAGCATGTCTCACAGGCAACATGCAATTATAGTTGATCTGAGACGGAACTGGATAAAAGTTATTACACTTTTTATTATAGTATACAGTAATAAAGTCAGTGTGGGCAGTAACTAGATTCTATTATCTAGTTACTACTAATGTTATTACTTTTCCAGTAGCTAGTAGTGTGACTAATGACTTTTTCAAAAACTGTAACAATATTACTATTACTCATCCAAGTAATGCTGCATTACTGCGTTACATGAACGAGATTTCTGGTCCTAGCAAATTTATGTTAGGTTAATTGAACTGACCTGTCCAATCATCTGGTTTGAGAGGCTGCAATGTTTTCACTTTGGCTGATTGTTGACTCCTAAGGTTAATAATTGTTCCAATAGAGGATTAAATTCTAAAATGAGCTGGCTACAGAGGATGTCCTTTTTCAGAAAGTGCGAGATAGGGTAGTGATTGTAAAAGTAATGTATTAATGTATCTAGTAACGTAACTAATTACTTTTAATACCCAGTAATAAGTAAAGTAATACTATTACTTTTTGAAGTAAATAGTAACGTATTACTATATCTGAGTAACTTGTCTTGTCCTTGAACAGGACACTGTCTCATGTGTGTTGAGCTGACCCCACTTAGGTCTCTGCAGGGAAGAGCTCCATATATAGTAACCTACTAATGCTAGGCTGTGTGTGAGAACATAATGTAATGTCATCCTGTAAGTGAAGATAAATGTATAGACACCAATTTACTATGCATTGATGCTGACTTTTATACTGTATAGTTGAACTGTTAGTGTTGGGAGTGGTTGTATGTACAGTACAGTAGTGATTGTATTTCTAAACTATATAGCCTACCTCTCCTAGAAGCCACATAAAAATTATAAATTACAATTATTGTATTCTAGAACTATTGTAAAATGGAAATGATCCAACAGTTTACAGTGTGGGAACATCTGGTTGTATCTATTACTGTACTGTAATTCACGAGCAGGGTTAACACTGACCATGAAGATAAAACAAATACATGTCATCTTTTCAGGGTAGACAAAGGAAGTTAAAAGCTAAAAGTGTGTGTTGTTTTATTGAGTGGGAACATTTACTCCCTAGCCCAAAACGAACTGTGCACTCTAATATTTCATTAAAGCCCCTTAGCATTTGCCATGGCATATAGTTTCAACAACCTTATGCAGCACCACAACATTTATTTCATATCCAGAGTTGCATTAACTTTGTATGGAAGATGGTCAAGGTCAAAACGCTCCGTAAAGTCTTCTCTAGCACATCCCAAAGACATTCAATGGGACTTAAGGTCAGGACTGTGCTGGCCAATTCATGTGAGGAAATGAAGAATCGTCATGCTCCATTCACAATTGTAGCAGGATGAATCCTGGCATTGTCGTCCTGGGATATGCCCGTGCCATCAGGGAATAAATACGACATTGATGTGATAAAGTGCTCATTCAGTACATTCAGGTACTCAGCTGACTTCATTTTGTTGCCACATCTTTGCTGAGTCTAGATAGACCTGACCAATTCAAGCATCTCCAGATCACAACACTGCCTAAAATGTAAACAGTAACTTTATTTTAATCAGGAAGTCAAGTTAAGTCAAGTCATTTTATTTATAAAGCACATTTAAAAACAGCAAATGCTGACCAAACACATCACACATCAATGCAATACAATTAATAAATAAAATTATACAATAAAACACAATGCACAACAAACAAGACAGTTTTAGCATGGTGTGTCAGAACTTACTTGAATGCTAAAAAGTTCAAGTGTGTCTTTAGAAGAGGCTTAAATGCCTCAATGGTGGAAGACGCTCTAATAGAAAGTAAGCTCGTTCCACAGTCTCGGGGCCACAACAGAAAATGCACGATCACCCTTAGTTCTCAAACACGACTGTGGAAGAGATAATACAAATTGGTTGGACGATCTAAGAGGCCTGGAAGTGTGATAAAACATAAGGAGATCTGAAATATACAATGGGGCCAATCCATGTAATGCCTTAAAAACAAGTAGCAGCACCTTAAAATCAATTTGATATTTGACTGGCAGCCAGTGAAGGGAAGCCAATATGGGAGAGATGTGGTCCCTCTTCCTGGTGCCAGTCAACAACCGAGCAGCCGCAGGAAGTACAAAATATGTCATAGAATAAGTGTTGACTGATCTGTAAGTGTGCATGTGCCTGTGTGTCAGATCAGAGAGGGGGGAGACAGACAGACAGACAGACAGACAGACAGACAGAGAGACAGAGAGAGCGAGAGAGAGAAACCTCTTGAAATTGTGCAGGCACAGTACACGCACAATAGTGTATATTGAATTGATTATAAATCAAATTCTTGAATAAAGCGATGGCTCTCTCTGCTGGATGAAGTAGGCCAGACAACAGTGGTTCTTTGCATTTATTTATTTATTTATTTATTTATTTATTTATTTATTTATTTACTAATTTATTT
This sequence comes from Forbesichthys agassizii, assembly GCA_026546735.1. Classification (NCBI taxonomy): domain Eukaryota; kingdom Metazoa; phylum Chordata; class Actinopteri; order Percopsiformes; family Amblyopsidae; genus Forbesichthys; species Forbesichthys agassizii. The sequence continues at coordinate 9,563 of JAODLL010061595.1, read as the reverse complement.
CAAATGTGGTCATCTCAGTTGCTTTGTTATTGTATTAGGAACACGGACAATATGGCCATGATAAATTAATTCGGTAATAGGACTGTGTCTTATTACGGCATTGGCACAATATGTTTTTTTGCTACTAATGCTTTATACTACTGGAAAATAATAAGCGTTATTAATTCAATTAGATTTTAGCTATATAGCTGAGATCACGGATATAGCTGAGATCACTGATCACAACAATGCATTTTCTCAATCCATGCAGATTAGATAAATTCAACATTTAGTTTAGGAAAACAGAACAAGTATTAAAAACTACGTTTTACTGTGAATGTTTAAGTACTCACTGAGTCTGAATGTTCTTATAACAAGAACGTATTGCCCTCTAGTGGATGAATTCTGAACAAGCCAAGTGGGAGGGTGAATGCACAGTAGACAACAGAGGTCCTGAAGTGGGGCATTGTTTCAACATTTATTAATTTAGTGTTTTTGATTTACAATATGAATAATGACAATGGGCAATGCAAGCATAGTGTCAACACAAATTGATTAATAGAAAAACAATGAAATGCACAATGTTGCAGTGAGATGAATGTAGTTCATCTGGGGAGAGGAGGAAATAATATGCAGGATGGAATTTACACAAACATTCAGATTCAGGTTCTGAGGTCAACACATATCTTCTGTGATTTTCTGATGAAAAAGAGAAACAAACGTCACACTCATCAATTAAGTGTCCTTTACTGTACTGATAACTAAACTGCTACTGGAATATGCACTTCCTCCACCAGATTAGCACTTTACACATGGTGCTGACGTTCTGTCATAGCAACAAACAAGATAAGGTTTTAATTTATCTCATCTTTCTTTCATCAGATTCCTTTAACCATTTTAATTAACATATGTAATTTCAGTATCATGTGATGTCTCTATTGTATTCCTTTATGCACATGTTATTTTTTTGTTATTTTTTAATCTGTTTCCTTTAACCATTATTATTAATGTTGTTCTCTGTATGTCTGTATTTTTTTTATGGGAAGCACAACTTTACACAAATGTGTCCCCTCTCTGTAAATCACTTTGAACTGCAATTCTGTATGCAAAGTTCTATGTAAATAAAGATGATGATGATTATTATTATTATTATTATTATTATTATTATTATTATTTACACCACTGCGTTGAGTAGACTAACCCCTTCCTTAATTAAGATGCCATGATGTGCTTGACAAACTCTTCGTAGTTTATACATCCATTAGCGTCCTCCTGGTTTTGCATGAGCTGTTCCACCTCGTCTTCCTTCAGCTTCTCACCTGTGACATGCAAGGAAGGCTGCACGTTGGTGATTTGTATATTCATGAATATTATTATTGGTCAGGCAGTTTGAGAAGGCCTGTTTCAGTTTAGGAGAGATCTCAGGCTTACCCAGTGTGGCCAAAACATGTCTGAGTTCAGCACCCATGACTGTACCATTTCCCTCCTTGTCGAACACCCTTAGGCCCTCAACAAAGTCTTCAAACGTTCCACGGTCCTTGGCCTTGCAGATGTGTTGGTGAATTGGCAGGAACTGGTCAAAATCTAGCATCTTTGTCTGCATCTCTAAAGAAGAAAGTGAGTAGCGTATTAACCCTAGGTGGCAACGCACTTTGGAGTGCAGAACAAAATCATCTGTTTTGTTCCCAAGCTTGAGTATATGGCGTAAATAATTAGGACACAAAGACTAGCAATGACCATGTTTGTTTGTCCATGCTAATGGTACAGTATACCTTCAGGTTTTGGTTTTCCAAGGACATGCATGATTTCAGCATTAGTTGGGTTCTGGCCCAAGGCCCTGATCAGATCGCCACATTGTCCGTATGTGATCTTCATCTCATTGGCTGGTGTCCTGTCAAACAACTGGAAGGCATCTTTAAAGTCTATAAAAGCAGAACATTACAAATACAACTTTTTCCTGCTCTCGGCAAACCACTTCCTCTCCAACACAATATTTCATAGTGAGGGTCTTCGTGATACCATACCACAAGTACTGTATAAAAGCCTGTGATAACGGGGTTGCTTCACAAAAGGAAAATAACATGGGACATGATTCAAACCCCAGAGGCGATGCTGGATATGACTCACTAAAGCTTTATCATAGGAGGATGTTGGCAGACATGTATTTGAAACGCTCGTTTGTGAACCACCTGAACAGCTGTTGTTGAGGATTTCTGCAACACTAATGGCTTGGCAGGCACAGCACTATCGCAACTAACCATTCATTGCATCTAAAAATAGTGGACAGACCATGCAATACAGATGACAACTGTGATAGCATTGCCAATCTTACCCTCAATCTGCTCTGGCGTAAACTCCAGCTGAAGAGAAACAGAACAAACTAATTAATTAGATCCTGTGTGGTGTGGGAACAGACTATTTCAGAAAGAACCATTGTTTTATGAACACCTCTTATAATCAGGGTGTAAAGTATCCAAGTATATCCAAAAGATTTACTGATATTAATTTTACTTTGATTTATCTACCGTTCATTATTTGTAGTAACTGATATTTCCAACAATTAAACATAGAACAACCCAAACACAAATACCCTGCTTTTGTAACCAACTGTATATTATTTTAGAAATGGTCCATAAAATAATATTGCATATGAGGGTAAATAAAATTAACTTTTGTATTTATTCCAGATTACCCACGATTTGTTTTTTTACTGAAAAACGATATATTAATCATGAGAATTTCAAAATTATACAGTAGGCCTACTTACTGTAATACTAGATACATTAAGCCTTTAAAAGTAGGCTTATGTAATGTTATGCTACATAATTTCAGCGTAATTTCTCCAGCAGAGTAAGCATTTTCATAACTTATTCCATTCCTGCTGTGAAGTATTATGTATGGAAAATGTTATGACAAGAGATCACATTGCACACCCTTTAACCTTAATGGTCATGCTGGTCTACTGTCTAACCTTGTGTTCTATTATCTAATGTCCCTTGTGAAGATGGCCCGCAAGCTCTAGTTACACTCGGCTTATTCAAGGCATCTGTTCTAATCTCGGTGTGCTTTGTTCAATGGTGACCTTGGTCCCAGTTAACTCTTACTATAAATGTAATCAAGAGCCAGCCCCCCACCTTCACTCGACAATTGCCTTTTTTTAAAGTTTTTTACGGCAAACTGTAATAAAAAATAGCTTAGCATGCAGTCGTGGCAAACACCACTAAGACACAATACATTATCACCTCGGAGTTCAAGGAAGGAAGTAATTAAGGTTATTTTAGTATCAATGCAGGCTCACAACACACTGTAGGCTGTGATTTTATAATATGCTTTTTATGTTAGTGGGAAATGCAGCGTTCAAAGTTCAAGTTCTATTTGGAGGTACATTGTAGATGATACTACAGCATACTGGACATTAATTAAGCAATAATAAAGTAAGATAGAAGCTGTAGAGCGGTTGACTAGCACATGGCAATATGTAACTTTGAACTTTATTCACATGAGGTTTGACTTTCTTTTATAGTGTGAACATTTTGCTAATGGATTGAAATCTTTGACTAACTGAAAACCCACTTTACTGTATGACGCCATGCAATATATATTGTATTTATATAAGCTTTTAAAATGTGGTTGGTAGGTATAGTTACATCTACAGTATTTTCTTGGGTTTTTCCGACCATCCTATCCTTAGTGGAGAGTGGTGGGTGGTCTGCTATTCACAGACATAATGAAAATCATATTTTGTGGCTTTAAACCTCCATTGTAGGATGGCTGCTCCTCCAACCAGGAAAACGTTTACCATTGGGAAGGGGCAGAGTCAGCACAAGGCAAACTTTCCATGATGTCCTTTATCATTTAGAGTCATGTGCTTCTAATTTAACCTGGACAAAACTGCATTGTGACTGGTGTGTTATATACAGTACTGTACTATATGTCTAAAAGATTTATTTTAAGCTTATAGCCCGAAACTATGATGGCACATCATTGCATTGTATTTGTTGATTTAGCATTTGTTGAAGTTATTTATTTGTTTGTCAAGACAAATTACACAAAAATACAATATAAAATAACAATTGAAGAGTTCAGATGCAAAAACCATTTAGTCTATCTGACATATTTTGTTTTTAAATTGACAATATTTAAATAATTAGTAACACTTTTTGAAGATATTACTTTTTATTCAGTGACAAACAACATTTCAATTGTAATAAAGGTGAAATTAGTGAACCCAAATATAGAAACCTAATAAATAATGCTGTTTTTAATTGCTAATTGCTTCTTTTTTTCCAATGGACTTGGAAGTTTTTGCATCTCTTCAAATGTATTTATCAAGGTAAAGGAATTATATTTACCGTTATGGTTGTAGGGTCAAATTGTGGTGTTTTAGGGCGTTCTGGCTCTGGAGGCTTAGGTGCGGCTACAGGCTTGGGCTCTTCCTTCTTCTTGGGGGCCATGATGATCTGCTCTGACAGGCACAATGGAGGGCTGACGCTGCAGAGATGTTAGCACCCTGGGTGAAGGTGGCACACTTGGAGCTGGGCGCCTTTATTCACTGCCCACAGGTGTTATCTCCACCCCTCGTCCCCGACACACCATGCTGCCAACAATAGGGGCAGCGCTATAAAAGGACAGCCTTTGTGATTCTATTTAAGACATTGGGGACCGTGAGTGTACAGTAGAACATTAGGAAGCTGCAGATGGAGGCCCGCACCAGATGGCACCTTGTTAGAGTCTATGGCTGTTACCATTAAAGGGACACTCATTGACTGCGTTATAAGAACACCCCCTCCCAGTTTATGTGTTATTGATTGATTGATTTATTTATGACATATTTCGTGGGTACAGATGGGGGGAGCTTATGCGAAATGAGGGGAAGGTGTAGAGAGGAATGTATACCAGGTAGGGGGTGTGCTCTGTGAGTTACTGCCTTCGTGGTAGTGGTTGGTTTCAACCATAAGGCTAATTACAGACACAAAACAACAAGCTTTTCATTAACAATACAATGGTGCTCTATTACAGTATAGTCTTATTTTTCTTATTTTTTATATAGTGCAGTTTGTTGTAATTTTATATATTTTATTTATTTTACTGTGAAGTTTTGTCTGTGAATTGTTCTATAGAAATAAACATTTCTTATATAAAAGGAGGAAGATATATTTAACTCAACTTGCATGCGACCCTTACCGCCTGTTCTGTTGTGACCTCCCTTACTGACTGAGCAATTAAGGGTGATTGGCAAAGAGGATGGGATGTAGACAGTTAATTACACTTTAACTATCTATTTGACTTTAACTAATGTATCTGCTGCTACTGTACAGTAACTTTCATGTTTAATGGAAATTGCAATAAAGTTTTAGAATACCATACTTTTTATTTATCAGAATTTTACATTAACTTGGATTTACTTACTATATTTAGAAAATAATTGCTAAGAATGTTTTGTACAGTCTTCACAAAAACAAAATGTACGTCAGTATGAACTGCCAAAATAACATTGTATTTTGGGTCTAAAGTTGAAGTAAGAATGTTGCAATTACGTTTCATGCAATTCATTGCTCATATAGCTGATAATAGCAGCCCATGCGGAACATATAACAATAGCTTGTAAACTGGACCAGTTAGGAAGCATCTTACAGACCCACCAGAATAAAGAGAACGATAATATTGTTCATCCATTGTAAGACTGCTGTGCTCTCACGTCCTGAGTTGAAATAAAGACCAATGTCAGCTGAAACAACTGGTAACATACAGTATGCACTATGCTGTAAAGATGCTAAATGAATTAATCTATCAACTCGAGCAGCTGGCTTGATTTATATAAATAAACAAACACACACCTAGTATGGAGCGAATGTAATTCTCTCACTGGGATTAAAAACCACACTGTAATGGACAGTAGAGCAGTTCTCTCTGATAAAAGAGGCTGGGTATAAGTACTATCAGCTGCTATTATGGCCTGTGCACATCCACCACATTCACCATATACTGTAAACAAAGGCTTCCTCGCAATATATTAGCGTTCTCCATGGTCTACAATTAGTAATGTGCTATCTTAATATGATAGCTGTGACAACCAGACAATAATAATTACTATGCCATGTGCATGACCAGTGCAGCCTTGCGCAAAAATAAGCATACCAAATTGGTATTGTTGCAACATCATCTTGTTGGTTTCACAACCCTCAACCACTCCATTATTGCTGATTTCTCTGCAATTTGTTAATAAACCTCATTCAGTGGAAATGATCCCAGCAGCCCTGCCATAGCTGCTATGCATCTGAATATGCAAGGCCACGGTGGTGGAATGTCTGGTCCAGCTGGGAGCCAGCAACCTTCGACTTCTCTCATGAAAGGCCTTTTCCTCAGCAAGGTCTCACAGACAGGAATCTGCACAAAACATTCCTCAGCAACTCAGTGTCACCTGCACTCAGTGACTGCATGCCTGCAGTCTGACCGGTCTAATGTATACGATGGACGTAATGCCTGGGGTGTCACCTAGTTTATGAAGGAATGTTCATGTGATTGGTCGACTGAGTCATGCCATCTCTTATGACTAACATCTTAATGATACAATCATTTTCAATATTGACCTCATTAAAATAAGTTAAATTAGCTTTCATGGTCATAACTACTAATTGAAACAATTTAGAGTTTCTATTCTATCTTAACAGAAGAATAATTTCTATAAATACGACTCCATCACACTCTTTAGAATAAGTGAAATTAGTCCATCATTTATAGAAAAATTATATTAAGTTTAAATTTCTCTAGAGAATTTTGCAGTCTGTCTCATTGACCTTCATTCATTGAGATAGTTTGGTTTTGGAACAAAGCCCCTTGTGGCCATTAACAGTACTGCAGCCTAAGCAATGTCTGCACCATTTAGCCATGCCTCTTCTCCTCTTAGTCTGACCCAACAGGGCCTATTTAAACTCCAGAAAACGGAGAGCCACTACAATCACAAATTACTGTGTGGAAGTAGCAGCACTGCCATTATAAAGCCTGAGTGCAAAACAGAACAGTTAAAAAGTATAACTTTTAAAGGCCAATAAATACACCTTTTAGTTAGAAACTCAAGCTGTCTCCTCTTGATGCCCTGTTGTATTTACACACTGTGTACAAGTGTCAAATCAGTGACACCTATCATTTAGAAAACGCTTAATGAGAATCCATGTAATAATGTGTTTGTTTCAAAGATTTTAGTCTAGAACTAAAGATCTGCTCTGAATAATGATAGGCCTAACGCACCTCATGCATGAGGAAAGCTTGCTTTACCTGGACAAATCAAAAGAGAATTTAGACCTGAACCTCAATTGTGTAACACTGTAAAAACATCCTATGCCGTGGTTGTGGAGATTCAGTCCACTATAATCTACAATCTCAAGATAAACAGAAATACAAATATTTTTGTCACAAATAATCACCACTGGTATAGGAACCAGGTAAAGGTATAATTTCCCCAGAATTTCCAACTACTTTGCTTGTTTAAGGCAATCACTGTTGACATCCAAATAACATCTAAATACTTGCAAAAATATTCAGATGTAAAACCACAAGTATACAACAAGTATACTTCATCCTTAGTTTCATTAGGAAGAGGAATTATGTGCAGGGTGTTGAAAGGAAAGAGTCTTTACGTTGAAAAGTCAGTAGGCACTTCTTCCCTGTATGAAATCCAACCCTACATGCATACTTAATTATTCTTAAACAAAGAGGGAAGTATGTTCTAAACTTCTGATCATCTGTCACTGCTATGCTGCAGAGAGGACAATGTTCTGTTTTTAATGAAAGTCACATCATTAGATGGAGGTAGTAGGTCTATTGATGAGACTTCCACTACTACAGTATTTAGCCTACTTCACAGACAGGTCAGAGCTACAGCTCTGCTGTGCAGCCTTGTGTTAAGATGCATACCAAAGCTGAGATGACTTGCCTTGCAAGGAGGTTAACCTCCTCCGTCGTAATCTACCATGACAAATGTCTAGAAGGCATATTACTGTATTACCAAATACCAAATTATACTCTATGCGATAAACCAAAAGAGGATGTGTGTGTAAATGAACAACAACTGTACAACAATGTCCAACTTTTCAGAGTTCTGTTCAAATGGGGTTCAAATATGACCAAACCGTGAAAAGTACAGTGATTGTATGTGTGTGTGTGTGTGTGTGTCTGTATGTGCTTATGTGTGCAAGTTTGTGTACAGTATATGTGTGAGAAAAGGCCAATAGATACACTATTGGGTCTGAACCCAGATCTCAACTTACAGTATACAACATGTGAGTAACCATTTACACAGGCATGACCACATGGAAGCATTATTGCATTTGTTGCGATTCTTTGTGACTTTTGGATAGACCTCTGTCACATCATCCCTTGCCATGACAAGCTGTTGGATCGCTCTTGCTTTGTCATATACTGAAAGTATAATGCCACAAGGACATTTCCAATTGAATCCACAAACATCCAGTGTCATGCAAACTTGTTTTGAGTAAATCTATTCAACAAAGTTTGTTTCTGATTATTTATTCATGATGCAAGCCAGTTTGGCCTGGGTCTTGATCGATGGATAATTGATTGATGGCTAACTGGACCTTACACCATGAGTCATGTCGGAGGAGTGTAGGAGGACAATAATAAGCCCTAGCTGTAGTTTGTTTCTCGTTATTCCCTGAGAGCACACCATATGTGCTTGGCAGTGTCCTGACTAGTACAGTGCAACCTACACAGAAACCCAGATGGAGTGTCAGTCTGAGTATACATGTATCAAGCCTGCAAAGCACACCGCCACCTCCCATAAGATTGCATCAGATAATTGCCATTGACAGGCTACAGCTGCAATCCATGTTACCACCAAACCCAGGGGGTAGCGCGGGTGGGCAGCCCAGTACTAGACCTGTCCAGTTTGCTATTTTGGTGCCTGTTGTCTGCTATGTGTATGGGCAGAGCTCCAAGCCAATGGCAATGGTAACTTAGACCAGGTGACCTTGAGTGCAGCTGTAGCTGAGTGGATTTTAGATTCACGTTAAAGGAGTGCTACACTGCTCTACTCTTTAACACCAACATTCTGAGTGCAATACAGTCATTTTATCAACATATTTGTTTGTATTAACAACAGAGGCACTAGTAAAAGAGGCGATAGAGCAGGGCCATTAACTCACTGTTAAGCTTCTCAACTCAGAGGCAAGGCACCTCATTCTACTGTAATACTAGCTAAGTGAAATCCAGTGGAGTTAGAGACTGGAAGGATAGGAGGAGGTGGACAAAGAAACGCTGTGAAATTGGCTATCGTGGCCTCTCGATAGGAAGTGTTGAATTCTATGAGATTGGGGTTGGACAGGCTCATATTCTGGATATTTTAAAGTAGACAGTCTAAATTGTCAAAACGTCATTTAACTTGTAGCTTACTTTATGTATTTCAAGAATCACCTTTCGAGTACATTCTTGAATAAGCTTTTAATTTGTAATTGTAAAAAAACACAGTTACTAAACTTCTTATCATATACAGTATATATATATATATATATATATATATATATATATATATATATATATATATTTTTTTTTTTTTATTTTTTAATAAT
>JAODLL010061584.1:0-12769 GCA_026546735.1 Forbesichthys agassizii | reverse complement strand
AAAATGAGATGGACGTGAATACAGGCGACATACTGCAAGACGGGGCAGAATTAGAAAAGCAGGAGGCGAATGAGAAACTATTGGAGAAGAAAAAGAAGAAGAAGAAGAAAAGTGGTGAAAATGAGATGGACGTGAATACAGGCGACATACTGCAAGACGGGGCAGAATTAGAAAAGCAGGAGGCGAATGAGAAAGTAATGGAGAAGAAAAAGAAGAAGAAGTCTGGAGCAGACGGAAGTGAGCAGATAGAAGATAGAAATGAGCCAGACCTGATAGCAGAACATATTCATATTCCCGAAGAGGCGGACATGTTTGATCCAGTAACTGTAAAAAAGGGCAAAAAGAAAGGGAATAAGGATAAAGCAATAAAAACCATTCCTGTTGAGGAAGACACTCCGTTGATTGCTGAAGTAACAAGTTGTCCAACAAAGACGAAAAGTGAGCAGCACACAAATGCTTTGCGCCACATGTTTTGCCATCTTTAACTGGGTTTAATTTCTATATTTTATATTCCTACAGAGAAAAAGACATTAAACTCAACAGAAACTGCAGTATATAAACAAGAAATCGCACCTGTACAAACCCCTCCAGCATCTCTAAATAGTACTAAGAAAAAGGTATAAACATAAAGCACAATATCCAGCATGTTCAATAGTTGAAAATGAATGAAATGTTTTAGAAATGTACCCATTAGCTTACATATGCTAATGCATTCATGTTATTTCTGACAGAAAACAAGGCCGAAGAGCAAGGAGTCGTGAAGTTGTGAATCCTGAACACCGGCTGTATGATTTGATAGATTAGCAGTGAATACTGTTGAGACAACTTTTTAAATGTGTTCTTGTATGGAGCTGTTGACCCATATGGGATCGCAGGTTTTGTATGTATTGAGTATGCGGTATCATTTGTTCTTGACCACTGATGTAAATAATTTTTACTGTTTGTCATTTCCATGGCATGTTTTCTGACTGACTGATATTATGGTGGGTGGTCCCCGTACAGGTGTAACTTAAAATAGTGATTGAGAGAACAAAATCCAATAATGTTTTAATAGAGAGATACTTTTATGGGTTTTTTATTTTTTATTAAAATGTATTAATCTTAAAGTGTAACTTAATCCCCCAGCTCTGAGGCTGATATGGTAACACCCACTGCACAATTTTGATAAATGCTGACAATATAATTATTTTTTAAATGCGATAATTCCGGGGATGGAAGGGGAAGAGAGTCTGGACAATCATATCAATGCATTTACTGCTCAAAAAGCAGATTTTATAATGCAGTTACAATTTAATTGCTCAATCCAGGGTACCCACTGGTCGAAGAATTTCTGGAATATAATTTGTCACAGAATTGTATACTTACTTTGGGTCAAATCATAGACTATCAGAGAATTTTAATTGGAGCATGTTTACGAAACCGTTTTTTAGAGGTCTTAACAAACGTGGCTTAATGTGATCTCTTAAATGCTACAATTTCAGTGACATGAGTAAGAGAAGAGCCACATGCACATTTAAATCGGAATGTCTATGTTATTTGAGAGGTTTTGAGAAAGCTTAATCTGCATGTCTACCAGGGGATGCAGTAAACTGCACTACTTGGGATAATGGGATTTTGAAAGAAATCGAAATGTTAATTCGATACATTGGCAATTGTTTAAATATGTTCGTAGTAGTAGTTACCTACTGCTACCTACTGGAGGTCTGCCATAGACTCGTATTTTTATTTCTTCAACATAGTGTCGTAGGTCATAAAAGTTGTTTCTATTGGCTTAATCGGGTCACCATTCTCGCTCTCTAAAGTTCGGAGGCTCTGCTTGGGTCTTTGTGACACATGCGTAGTCCGCGTTACTGTCCTTACAAGAATTACATGATTTGGTAGGGAAGGCACCGTCACTATTTTACCCTGGTATCTCTATCGAAGGCTGAGCTTGATGGGGGCGTGGGTATGCCACTCTACATCAATCAAAACAGGTTCTGTTCACATGGTTCAACTAGACAGCTAGGCCAATATAGAACTTTGAAAAGCATAGCAAGCGATGGACGAGTCACATACCAAAGTAATTGTCATTTTTAACCTGATGTTGGTAGGAATGGTAGGCCAAATGTAGTCCTATGTATGATATGTACTAACCAACTGCCTCTCCTGCCATGGAATCCCTTCATCTGAAATTTACTCTTTTTAGATCCTTGGCGAACAACACCTTGATTTCATAGCAGAGAATAACCTGTACTGTATGTTACTGAGACATGGCTGAATAACACCAATTGTTTATCAGCACTGATTGTGCTGATGTGTTTCAGTGTCCCCTGATAACTATAGACATTACACTGCATCAAGGCAACACAAACAGAGGTGGGATCACTGCTATTCACTCCACACAGTCCAATGTTGTCAATATGGTGAATATACAGTGTGTATAAAAAGTCTAAACACTCCTGTTAAAATGCCAGGTTTTGTGATGTAATAGAATGAGACAAAGATAAATCATTGTGAGCCATCCAATAAAAAAAAAAAAACTGAAATCTGCAAGAAATAAATTAAATTAATTTCTTGCTGATGGCTGTTATTTCTTATTATCCTTGGTTGTCATAATTATAGAGCTATGGTTCATCATATCCATAAGAAAGAACATTATCGATCTGTTCAGTGTCAAAACTATTGTTGTGATCCATATTTCTTTTATGCTTAAACTATCTTGGCACCAACACATCCATTCGATTTTTTTTAAAGTGGCTATTACAACATTACAAAAACATGTAAAAGTTACTGTAGTGGATATAAAGACATACTTTTTTGAAAGTACCTCTTCTGTCATTTTCCAACACATTAACAGTGGTTGTTAACCTGCAAGTTCAACTTTAAGCGCTTGCAGCTGCAATTCTGTATGAGAAGTGCTATACAAATAATTATTATACAATAGTATTATTATTATTATTACATTATGATTTTAAACCAATTCAATGCATACGAGCCTTACTACATTTTGTTTTGTTTGTGTCTAGGTTGTTTATCAATATTATGAAGAAATCATTTTACTTTGATTTTACCCTACATTTTATATTAAATTGCTCAAATATGTGTTCTTGTCATTATGATATAAATGTAAATGTTATAGTTGAATTACGTTCCTTTGAATTATTCCATTTAATTATTTCAGAGGTTTGTCTTAATGGGTTTTTCAGTGACATGCATGTGTGACATAACATTTGACGTTTCGCTAGGTGGCGATACAGCAAGTATAAGGTAGTTCCACAACCCCAAAGAAGGATTTCAACCAACGTAGAGGTAGGTTATGATCGAAAGCACTTCATTTTATCTACCAAGTACTGTATCAGGCCCAAGGCTGTCTAAAGCAAATGTGGAGGTTAAATACAGTTGGCCACAAAGCTGGCCGCCAGGGCAAGGGCTTGGAAGAATTTAAGTTAAAGAGGCGAGATCATGAGAAGTGTAAGTAAACTGATTTTCACACCTGAGCGTTTACATTTAGTAAACAATGAGCCCAACTCAACGGCATGTCAGGCAGATCCCAAGATTGCAATATGCTGATCTTGTTGATGCTTAAAACCCATAAAAGAAATGAAAACTTGCGTCTTGTTGCCAGTGCTGTAAAACTGTTAAGTAGCTCAAAAAGACAGCTGTCTGAAAGTGTGTTGTGCGGTACACTTTAGTACTGAGGCAGGCTCGAAGAGACCGACAACTGATAAGCAAGAGACTGCTGTTGAATGAAGACGATGAGGCCGAGAGTTCAATGGACACCAATTCAGGAGAGCAGGTGTCTATTTTCTTTTAATCTAACTAAAATATAATGTATTGATATGGGTGTGTGTGTGTGTGTGTAGGTATTTTTATTTTATTATTGTTATATTTATTTTTATGAAAGGTGGTGGAGTTGTACCGAAAACTTCAGCACCCTGGACAGGAGATGGAAGCTCACCTAAAGGCTTTGAGCAAAGCCCTGCGTGACCCAACAGCACAGATTACTTTCATAAAGTATAATATTTAACTTTTCGCTGTTCATATGTCATAAAATTATACGTTTTAATACATACATTTGTGTTTTCCTCTGTCCAGACTGGAGAACAGTGTCCATCTACTAGTAGGACAACTCAGTGGCTCTAATGCTCAATATCGTCTACAATCTGTTCAGTGTCTCCATCAGCTCTCTCAGTCTCACCACCCCAATGTTGCTCCAGCCTGTTTGCCTGCCACCCCCTATTTGCTCACCTACCTCTCTGGCCAGAGTACCAAGTTCACCGTCAGTACACACATCCACCATAACACACAACGTTGTTAGTTATATGTGCACGTGTTAATTTTCTGTGCTGTGTGTTTGTTATGCAGGAGCTGTGTCTCTACACGCTTGGAAATCTCTGTCCAGACAGTGATGTTGTCAGAGAGAAGCTTTTGGCCCAGGGAATCATATCTGCGCTGGCCAACTGCATTGAGGTGAACCTTGATTTCGCTGCAGTGGAGCCACAACTTAAATGTGGTGTAGGTAGAATTTGAGAGTTGCAACAAGAGCTAGCTAAAAAGAATGACAACCCAGTCAACACACAATGTACAACCCAGAAACACACCGCCTTCTGCTCCATCGCACTGCTGCCCGGTGGTCTGACATGGCAAAGCTTGTTGACTAACTAGCCTGCCTCCGTCCGACTATTGCGCTCAGCTAAACAAAGTTTTTGCTGAGATTATGGATATGGAAACCTTGTTTGCATTAGCGTTTTCACAGCCACACTGCTGGTGACCCAATCAGGGTAAACAAGTGCAATGACGTGCAAATGTAAAGCGTGTTTCGAAATGGTTGTAGAGCCAGATGAGGTGATTTAAAACAGCTGTAGCAACGCAGATTGGTTCAACGCTGTTAAATAGTTTCAAGATTAACCAGATGTAGGGGGCAACAATTGTTAACACTTCCCAAACACAAAGCCTACACAAAGCTAACGTTCAACACTGGTAAAAGTAGCAACATATATTTATATTTCATAATAAACATACAAAATGGACTATCCCATACCACAATACAAAAGTTAAACGTTCAGTATACTCTTTCGGTTTCCCTGCTGGACGTAGGAAACAATTTAAAATGTTTTATTTAAATGTCTTAGCTTTCTTTCTCTAGACCCAGCGACACAACCTTGCAGTGGTAGAAGCGGCAGCGTTCACTCTCTCCCAGCTCCTCCAGGCTAAAGATTCAGCAGAGAAGATGATACCGTAAGTAAGTTAACTGATTCACTCGTGTCCTCTGTTTACACCTTAGTACCTTAGAGTACCTTTTTACCAAGACATGCCTGTGTAAACTGTTGTTGATTGCAATGCTTCAACTCTGTCTGTAGGATGGTGCTTGCATCCAGTTTGCCTCCACACCTTTTATCAGTACTGACCCCTGACCCTCAGTTTGGCCTAGCCCCGGCCATTGAGTGTGCTTGGTGTCTGCACTATCTCACGTGCAGGTTAGAACTCTGGCTATACTTTGCTTTTGCGTATTATTTATCTATCTACATATTTGTAATGACTCCATTCTCATATTTGTATTTACAGCAGTGTGGGAAATGCAACACTTTTGGCCCATGGAATGCTTTCACGGTGCAGTTCCCTATTAGTGACACTAGGTGGTGCTGTGGCCAACGGAAACCAAGAGGAGTCAATAGAACTGGTAAGGAGTTGACAAATAAAATCGATCAATTTGTAAATGTGTTTGGACTTAAGCAATTTAAGGTAACTTTCTACGAACTTTCTAATGCAGGGGTTCTTAAACTTTCTCAAAACCAAGTACCGGTAATGTTATTTTGAAAAAACCTATTAATTTTAGCTAATGCTGTACGTGTGCGTGTGCGCAAAATATTTTTGAGCAGAGCGCTCCATAATCTATAGGGTGTTTCTCAATGTGAAGGAAGGATCCTTAGCGGCTGGATTTCAAGGATGCCACGTCATCAAATCTCGACAAAGTACCGTTCCAATGTCTAGGATGCTTTAGAATTCTACCAAGGACGCAGTCCTTCGATCAGAGGATTTCGCGGTCTAAAAATACCCAAAATCCTGTGCGAACGTCAGAAAAGGAGATATTTAAAAATTGCTCAAAATAAAACTAACAACAAAACAACACGATCCATTGTTTTTTCAACTGTTATTTAAAAACGAAACGCGCGGTCCAATTAAGCATAATGATTTTGAAGGCGGGACTTTTTTTTTGAATGACGTAATCTTGCACACTAGCCAGGC
Source organism: Forbesichthys agassizii (assembly GCA_026546735.1). Taxonomy (NCBI): domain Eukaryota; kingdom Metazoa; phylum Chordata; class Actinopteri; order Percopsiformes; family Amblyopsidae; genus Forbesichthys; species Forbesichthys agassizii. The sequence goes on along the minus strand of JAODLL010061584.1, from coordinate 6,544 downwards.
CGTTCCATTACGTGTTCTTCGGATGTCTTTCCTAGCCTCGGAATGACCCGACTAGGAAGGCACTTGGAAGAATCCGTGCTACCAAGGAAGCGTCCTTGACATTGAGAAACACCGATAGTGTGAATGTGGCTAAATAGGATGTCATCCAATCAGGAACAATTAGGCTCAGTGACTTGCACAGATCTCTGGAGGGGCATTGGGGAAACTCCCAAAAGAGGCACCCCCTCCGATAACAATACCTTATTTTCTTATGTACCAAATTATTGTATATTACAGTGAGAAACTGCACAATGCCAAATTAATTTAGGTCTTTATTATCTATATATCACATTTAGGAGTTAAGTCAACAGTCCATGGCAGGGTGGGGGCAAACTTTGGTTCAAGACCCAAATAAAGATTAATAAAAATGTATTCACATTTAAGATGTTTAATTGTATTGTTTGCGTTCTTTTAATAACCACAAAATACGTGTTGAATGCTTTAGTTTGTCTACCCTTGGCTGGGTACGCCTTATTAAGAACACGAATATATATGTGTGTGTGTGTGTACATTATTCTTATTTTATTATTACATTTGCAAATATATATATGCCAAATTATGAACCGCAGCCAGAATCAGTAAATTATGTTAAAGATGGTAAACTAGCATAGCTTTGCTTCAATCACATCATTTGATTCTTCCATGCCCTGACTAACTTTCAAACTGTTCAGAAACACAGGATTTTATTTATTAATTTTTTAATAAACTAAAAAAATTGCATTATGCGAGGTTGAGTTACGGTAGCGTTTACCATTCTGATGATTATATTTTAAATTTAAACGATGCTGTATTCAGCGTCATCGTCACAGTAAAGCGCTGAAGCCTTTTATTGATATTCTTCATTCATACAATGACGGCTTGCAATTTTCACGACCCACTCCCACTCAGTGACCCACCGTTTGAAAACTGCTGTTCTAAAGGATGTTATCCTTATAGATTGTCTGGCCACTGTTGCGCTGTGTCGGCAGCCTTCTGTCCTCCGGCCCTGTGGATAACCTAAGCAGCCATCTTGGCGATGGACACCTCTTGGCTGCTTTGTGCACACTTGCTCAATCCTACCTTCACAGCCAACCATCTCTGGCCAGAGAGTGTGCCTGGGTACTCAACAACCTCACAGGTTAGGACTGGGTTACTGGTGGTCTAATTATGAAATGTTCAAATTGCTCTGAGGAACGGGATGGCCCTTAGGATCAGGGTGAATCTAGTTCTATTTTGGAGGATGGTGTGCCGGGGAAGGGGGGGGGGGGCATCATTTAGTTATTTCCTTTTATATTTATGGTCATGTCGTAGAATAGAGAGTGTACCAGGTAGACTAGACCGCACCCCGAGTAATAACACTGTTTAACGACAGCAACCCTTCTTTAATAAGGTGTCATTTAGTTCTGTGACAGACCCGTTTAACATTAAACATGACATGTTTTGCCTACCATGGAAAGTAAACCAGCAAGTGCCCTTGTGAACTTTAAAAATTTTTTTTTACATTTTTGAATTTATTAAATTATCAATCAATCAATCTTTATTTATATAGCACTTTTCATACAAATTCATGTAACACAAAGTGCTTCACACTACGTCATTAAAAACAATTCAAAATGAGTTATAACAATACAATATACAAAAAATAAAGTAATACCAACACTCATGTTACACTCATCATCCCAAATTATGAATTAAAAGTAAATGCAAAATAAATACAAAAAAGCTAATTGATTTAATCATGGTTGAGTTGGTCAAATGTGTAAAAGACAATGTTAGAAGTTGAATCAATGGGAGATTAATAAAAATGACTGCTACCTGTGTTATTATAGTGTGTGACAGGCTAATCTGGCAGTGCCCATGGCAATTGGTTTGTTGCCTGTGTAGTTTTGAGGTTGTATAATATTGCCAAATGCCGTTTCCCGCAGTGGCAGGGTCATCATTCAAACACTGTTTTTATTTTATTTTGTATGTGTCACTGTTCACCATGTAAAATATTGATAATTCAATGAGGACAGAGTTTTACATTTAGTTTGGTGCCTAATTTAGGCCTTGGGTTGTTCAGTGCCTGTGAGAGGCCCGTTACTCGACTATTGTGCTGAATATAGATACTGTGCCTTTTTTACACTAACACATGAAATATTTCACTAGTGAGACTGATAAAAATATATTGCAAAAAGGTTAGACAATAATTTGTTTTATGAACAATATTTCTGATTATAGCAAATAGCAATTGTTTGAGATTAAATGGAAGGTCTTCACCATCCAGAAGTAGGGAATGTACTATTATATGTATTTATACACTATCCCATGTTATTCCTTCTTTCTGTCCACATCCACTCAGCTGACTCCAGTGTCTTCTGCTCAACATTGCTGGTTCACAATCTGGTTCCTGGGCTTATCCAGCTCTTGCCTTTTTCCCAAGGGATCAACACTATGGTCAGTCCATTCGTTTGACAAGACGGGCCTTATACAATGTTATTTTTGGTGGCAACAATTGGTCATTGTTGTAGTTATGCTCCCTAGCTCGGGCTTCACTGAATGGACATTTGTTAATGTGTTAAACTCACATTAATGTTGTGCTACAATCACACTATGCTAATTTCTACCATCATCTTCTCTATGCCCAGGTCCTAAGAGTTCTAGCTAACATTGCTCATAAGAAAAAGGAAAACTGTGTCCAGCTTGCCCAGGCGGGATTGCTGGTCCCACTCTGCACCACCCTCAAAATGGCTGACCCAGAAATGGTGACGCTAAGTTTAGAGGTTCTCTACATGCTGGTAGCAGATAGTAACCAGGTGAGAGGACAAGTCAATATGCTTTTATTTTGCATTTGTTTCTAAAATAATGCAAATATATCATCTTAACAATTTGAGGAAAAAATTAAATCTTTTAAAGATGTACATAAATGTAAAGGTCCACATGTAATTTGTTTAGTTTAAACTATTAAAAAACAATCAAAATTATCAAAAGATGTATAAGAAATAGGTGATATGTCAAATTCCTACCGCGTTGTAGAGATATTTCCTGAAATTAACAGATCATCCTGGCCCATACAGCCTCTAATCCTTGTAATACCACTTTGTACCTCATGGGGCACGACATGTCACTATTTTACAGGCAGTTAACAGAAGAAGAAATGTAGGATTCATACTGTATAACTGTAATATTAGTATAACGCCCCGGGTTGCGCCGAAGGGTGGCACATCCCTTTACTGGGTTTGGTTTGCCAGTGTGTGTACCGATCAGCGGTGGAAGCCCTTGCTCCCAGCACCCCAACACATGCAATCAGCAAATTGCTCCCAGCCGTGTTGGTGAGCAGTGGCTCTCCTGTGTATGTTTCGTCTGTCCGCAACAAATGTGTTTTTTTCATTAAAAAAAAAAAATTTTTTTTTTATCTAAATTTTGACTGTTGGGAGATTCAGGTACAAAGTCCAGAGTCCTTGCCATTAAAATTAAACCTAATACAGCCATAACTGCTGCATTGGATTGGTGCATATTATGCTCCAATTGCTAATTACACCACTTGATATGTTAGCATTCTGTGGTATTTTGTGCATTGCTGTGAGGTATGTGTGTGTGTGTGCATGAGAGAGACTATCATGCACTGTAGATAATAACATGAATGGCTTAGGTTTCACATATTGACCCTGCATTTCATTTTCTGTAGTTAATTTCTTTAGCAAAATACAAAACTTCAATCAAGAGACTACGGTCTTATTGCTTTAATCACTGGAATAGCCTATGTTGGCCTTTATTTAATTCCTTTCACACATCTTGCTCAGAAAAGATGGTAAATACTACTACATTGATTATTTAAGCCAGTATGCATATTATCTATATCTTAAAATAAGTACTTATTTAATTCTTTACTCTAGATAGTTAACGATCGTTAATCTGTCGGCACCGCTAGTTAACAGTGGCACAGATTTTAAACACAAAGACGACGTGCCTTTCAGATATGGGTCTATTTGACATAACTGAATGAAAGGGAGTGAAAACTAACAGTTATATTTTGTAGCCTAGCAACAAAAGGAAACATAGTAGCCAGAGTAGCCTTTTTTTTCATTTGACAAACGATGCAAGCTATCGGCCCCACAGGATAACATTCACTTGGATTAATTTGGTGAACGGTCCAGGCTGGACCCTTTGAAGGATTATAAATTGAGGAATGGTCCCATTCTGACTTAATAACCACTTTGAACTTCAAAAGGTATGAGACACTTCTCATTGCCTTTGTTAAGAAGACAGTAAATCTGAATTAGGCAAAGCCGGATTAGTACCCCCAGGGCCCCTGGGGGTACCCCCTCCCCTCCCTAACACCCACACCAAAAGGGTGCACCATGGCAATAACAAAGCTATTGACAAACTGCAGGCGCCTTCGGCCCCACCAGACAGACTCCACACACACGATGCTAAGGCACACCATAACTATTTAAACTTCCAGCCAATCTGGCATTTCAAATCACACATCTATTGGTCAAAGCTGAATGACTATTCCGGCAGAGCAGGCAGCAATTATGCCTGTCCTGTTTCGATAAACCAAGTGGACTCCTGCCATCTCACTCACAAATTGCCTTAACCCTCACGCTGTCCTAAGGAATTTCAGCAGACTAGCAGCAGAGGGAGCAAACCGCGGAATGTCATATGTCCGTGTTGTGGTTGCTGCCCTCTACTGGCAAGTGCACCGGGTCATTTTGACCCATAGGACAGCGCGAGGGTTAAGGGTAGTATATAGGCCTACTTAGACCGTGCAAACTTCCACAGGGACAGATGCTTAAAATGTAAAAAATAAGTAATCTATCATGATGGAGCGAATTTTAAGTAATTCCAGTACTTATTCATAAAAATGTATTATTAGCACTATCACTATAGTAAACATTGTAAATAGCATTATTCAATACTGAATCCATGACAACCGTTCATTTCATGACAAAAATGTGCCTAATCCACCAAATCAAATGCAACTCAAGATATTATACTGTTGTAACCCATAGTCTCCTTCATTGGCCCCACATTGATAGTTTATTGGTATGACATGATCAATCTCTTATATGCTCCATAGGGCAGAGAGAGAGATTGGCCGCCTCAGGTTGTGCTGCGCTGGTAACACTGGCCTCCTCAGGTCCCTGGTTACTAGCTTGTTACTAGCGTGTTACTAGCGTGTTACTAGCTTGTTTGTCGTCTTCCACACCTTCTTCACCTGTTTCTCCTGAGACGTTTAAAGAACGTTTCAGTAGATAGATCTTAATTAAGACGTCTCCCTTTCCTCTTTTTCTTTTTTTTCGTTTGCGTTTACTACACCCATTTTGAACTACGACAACTACTCCCACAGCCCGCTCGATTCAGCGCGGGGTTATTTGAAGACAGCGCAGGGGCGGGCTGCTACGTGCTTTCCACACCTGCGCTATATCGGCATGCTTTATTCATGGGTTATACATGGTATCATTAACTACAAAAGTCTTCTCCTCGCTTGGGCCGCAAGTGTGCATGGGCCCCTGGGCCCGTGCCCATAAAGCCCATTGGATAATTCAGGCATGTATTTAGTTAATGACTTTGATTGTAAAATGTTCTGAAGAATCTCTCGATCAGTCGTGTAGCGTGTCTACTTTGACACAAGTTTGATTCGTAGACATTTGGTTTAAACATGTTCATATGTGCAACCCCTTCTTTGTTTGTCGATCAATCATTTCAGCCCTAGTGTGGATACATGTAAGCAGATAGACTTAGAAATTGCCGATAAGAGTAGAAATGATGGTGAATTTATGATGCCACAATATTATGGTGGAATGCTGACTCCTAATGGTTTGAAGAATATGGCAGTTTCATACATAGTAGCTTAGTATTTGGTATGTCTATATTTTGTTTGAATGACAGCATCCACATGAGCTGACATGGACTCCTAGCCTCCTGAGACCATCCTGATCTCGTAAGTTTCTATTTGACTTTGCCTCAAGAATCAGTCTGAAAAGCTTGGAAATCGCTGTGCTCCGGTAAACCTAGTGCGTGGCCAATCAGCGTCATACTGTTGACTATGGCCGTGGTTTAGGTGTGATGAAGGCAACTTGTAAAATAATTCTAATAAATAAAATAACAATGGGTGGTCCTACATGGGTTAACGTAGATGCTGGAATGTAGTATCAGTTTTATAAGAATGTATTAGAAGAGCAAACGACCCCACTAAAGGCGTTTGTTGATGGAAAATAAGTGTTCACTCTTCTGCAGAAGGGGATTTAACAACATGCTTTGCTGGTTCACTGGTTCATCCAGTCATCGTCCATTGTAAACAGTTTTAACGGACTGCTTCCCAGATGCATGTGTCTAACAGACCATACATATGGCATGTCAGGCTAATGTACTGCATATGCTTGTGCAAAACCCAAGTAAAAACCCCCATAGACTACAATGTTAACATGTCTGACTTCACAGCAGTGAAGCACCAAGGCGTTCCCAGGCCAGTGTGGAGATATAATCTCTCCACCTAGTCCTGGGTCTTCCCCGAGGTCTCCTCCCAGCTGGACGTGCCTGG